>WHPZ01589556.1:4951-19984 GCA_016617965.1 Macrosiphum rosae
AAAAACAGAGATTATTACGCAAAACTAGTTTTCAACAAAGTCGATTTTGTTATTAAGTGTAACATTAATAAAATAAACATAAAACAATTAAAAGAAATTTTTACCGAATGCTTATATTAGCATTTTCTGTACACAATAATATTTTCAAAATATTTTGACTATTTTGAAGTTATTTATAGGCAGAAGACAATTTCGATTTTTATTAGTTTTTTTTTTTTAATAATTGTCCACAAAAATGTATTCACTTGGTTAAAAAACTTAAAAATCTAATACAAGATTTAACATAAGTTGTTGTTAGTGTAAATTAAAAAGAAGTTGAGCTTAAATCCACAATATTGCGTCTAGAGTTAAACATTAATTGGTATTCACCTTTAAACTAATAAAATCTCAGAAGAGTTTTCTTATTTTGTTGTAATTCAAAACTAATAATCGTAGGTACATACAATTTTCACCACATGTTTTTATTTTATTACTTTCTATACATGAAAATTAAAAATGTTTAAAATATTTTGACTCATTTTAAGCTATAACCTAACAGAAATTTTCATTTTTTAGTTTTTTTTCAACAAATGTCAATACATTAATAAAATGTACTTATCTAGACACCTACAACTGTATAAAAGATCACTAAATCAGTACCCACTTGTCAATTGTTTTGTGTAATATAATATTAATGATAGGGGCCCCCCTTAATAAAAATACCTGTCCATGGCACTGCATTAGTGAGCCACTAGCTAACCTACTGTATAGCACGATGGTGTACATATGCCTAAGTTTTTAGATATGTATTGTAACATAACTTTATTTATACAAACAATAGCAGAAAATCTTATGATAATTTCGCTTTATATACAAATGGAAAATAATGGATAGGTACAGTAATTAACTGTAACTAAATTACAATTGTATTATTTAAATAATACTACAAACAAACCTTTCCTGGATCTCCATTGACTACATTGTAGTTACCATTCCAATCGATACAAATAGGTGAAACACCATTATTAAAAGAAACTCTGTCTTGTAACACAATAATAGCTATATCTTCAGAATGAAACCCAGTAGGTCCATAATAACCTTCTTTCAGGTGAATCGTTTCCACCTGTATAATTGTTTTAATTTATACCATTTCGTACAAATTATTTTTAGACTATTGAATTAGTTACTTACATTTTTTATTTCAGTAAATTCATTGTCAATAACAGTAAAATTTCTATCATATTTTCCAACAGCAATTTTGTATAGACCATCCGTTATTGATATTATCTTAGATAACATACCTTTTTGCCAAAAACATTGAGCCGCTGAAAATTATATTTATATAATTTCCATTCTTTTTTAAATACATTGTACAGTGGTTTTACCAGAAATAACTAAATTTGGAGAAATAATTGATCCTCCACAAATCATGTCATAATTAGAATGTATTTTATTTAATTGATATATTCCAACATTCCATGGTGCTGTTCCAACAAGTGCTTTATCACCATTGTCGATCAATACGTTGTTTTTGACATAAGCTCTACCGCAATCTAAACAATATTTAAATATAAATATAAACCATGATAAGTAATAATACATAACATATCTATAGAATAGATATTATAATGACAGTTTACAAATTTACATCAAACGGTTTTGCATGAACAACGATTTTTAGATCTTCCTTAATTTTAACAAACAATCTTATTTAGATACAGTTATAATTAAGTAAATAATTATTCTGATTATATACATATATAAATAAGATAGGTACTTAATATGTATATATGATAAAAATACAATTACTTGGATTGCATTTATACAGTTGCTTACTCCACATCCCATTAGCCTGACAATTTAACTCAAGCAGAGTATCTTCTTGTCTAATTGGTGCAGTATAGAACGGCTTACATGATGTTGTTGCTATTGTATCAGGTATCGATAAATTTGAACAGTTAGCATACTTACCATTATGACTACATTTAATATCTAAACTATCTGATATTAGAGATGGACACATTTCTATAAAAGTAAATAAATTATAATCAAACAATAAACATAACCATAATGGTTTATACTTGTACCTATTACAATATTATATTAAAAAATTAGTAATTATTACGACATTCGAGTGACTATACAAAACTTACTGAAACACAATTTCTCAGTATTCGATAACCATTTTCCTTTTCCCTGGCAAAATCTAAACCCTATGGGATAAGCCTTATAATATCCATGTTCACACTTCTCAATAACAGTACGATGAAGATTAATTAATGTACCATGAGATAATATTTCATTAGAACCTTCATACGAATATAGAACTCCTTCGACAGTTGGTAAAACGCATGAATTCTCTGTGAACTGTCAAATCATAACAATATTATTGAATTATAATTATTGTTTTATTTATTTTTGATTTTTATTGATCCTTGAGGCCGGCATTTTTGGCCATTAGCTGTTTGTAGGGTTGTATTGTGATGGTGTTAGGGTTTGGAACTGTGAGTTTTTACACGTAAGTGTTTGTGTCTGGCAGTATTTTTAAGTGTTAGCCCCTAGGTATCCACCGTACCAGGGTGGGGGATGGCAGCGTTTCTCTCAGGACACCGTGGCTTCCCGAAGACAAATAAGGCCCATGCCGGGATCGAACCGGCGTCGGTGCGCATCGCGACCGACGCCTTAGTCCACTTGGCCACTCCGTCAACCATATTAATTATTGTTAAATTATTTAAAAGAAATTATTGCTAAAAATAAATATTCTTTCTAAAGTATTATAGTTTTGATTTTTGAAGCAGAAGAGCTCATTTAAAAATCAAGCTAATTCAAAAAATTTAAAATTTAAATTTATAACTATACAGGGTGATTCTTTTATCAAACAACACTCATCATTTTAAAAGTATTGAAAGTGTTGTTTGATAAAAGAATCACCCTGTATGTTGGTACCAACAAACAAATATATTTACGTACATGTTTGTTTAAAATTCCACGAATCCATTGAACATAGAATCTAATGTCCACAAAACCTGCGATTGTATTGTTTTCTCTTTCATTTCTCATAGTACTTATCCCAGTTAAAAAATAAGAATTAGAGTGAAAAAAGCTTATGCCTGCTCCGCCATCTAGTAAACTTATTCCTTCTCCTGAAAAAAAATATATTCTTTTATACATGTAACACAAAATAAAGATATTTTTATTGTTAGGTATAAGATAGTAGGTGCCAACCCAAGTCAAAAACTGAAATAGCACCTATGCACAAATGTTACTGTAAAATCAATACTTTCATCACTAGATCAGAATCAAAATTCGTATTACCTGATTTATAAATTATACAAAACTTATCAAAAGTCACAAATTTATGATCATAGGTTGAAAAAAGTTTTCGACAATTACTAGTGTCAATGAATGGAAAAAATGTTTCTCTTAAAACAGAATTTTGTGTCCCATTTACATATTCTCCAAAAATGGAAATCTGTAAGAGTATGAAACAGTTTTATGTATTTTGTGTCTTATTTTAATAAGTACCTATATATATTTGCATAAATTACATGTATGTATACAATTTTAAATGAAAACAAATACAAATATTATATATATAACAATTTTAATAAAGGCATAATATTAATATCGTGTTATTATTATGTATTGTAAGTAACGATTTCTATTAGTTCAATAAAGTCTAACTAATCAATATTTTTAATTTTGGAAATGAATCAAATATGAAATAATAATAGTGTAATGAGCTACAAATGTAATTTCTAGGCCATAATATAAATAATATACTTACAGAACTCATACGATGTATTAAGGATGTGCAAAGAGCTATAATGTAGCCCATTTTGTTCATATTAAAAAGGAACATTTTTTAATAATGCAGAGCTTAATATGAAAGTAGGTTTAAGTGCTTTTTTAAATTTGTACGTTCCTCATAGGTAACAAAGTTGTTACGTGAATTAACTCAATGGGGCTTATTTCACGCAACTTTTTCAATTGGACCGAAATTATAAGTTTTTAAGTTGAATTTACAACTTATAAACAGTTAGTTTTCGGAATTTATTCTTAGTTCGTCGATTTGAAACTATCACTGAAACGTATTAGTTTGTGTGGATAATTTAACCATGACCTCACACCACTTTGTATAAATCATACAAGACAACCAAACTCAAAATCTATCTTATGTATTGAATAAAACTACTAACTAGGTATGGTAGAACGAATTTACCTTTCCTAGATCTCCATTGTGTACCATATATTTACTATTCCAATCGATACAAACAGGTGAAACATCACTGCTAAACGAAACTTTGTTGTCTAACACAATAACAGCTATATTTTCAGCAAAAACTCCGTCTTCTTCTTTATAATTTTCCATCACGTAAATTGTTTCCACCTTTAAAATTGTTTTAATTTATATTTTACATATAATACAAATTATTTGCAGACTTTCAATTATTAATAACTTACATTAAATATTTGAGTAAATTCATTGTCGATTTTTGAAAAATTTTTATCATATTTTCCAACAGCAACTTTGAGTATACCATTTGTTACTGATATTTTCGTAGATAACATATTGGGATACCTAAAATTAATAGCCCCTAAAATGTTATTTAATTAATTATTTTCATTCTTTTTCAAATACGTTATACAACGATTTTACCAGCAATGACTACATTTGGAGCAATAATTGATCCGTGACTTAAAAATTGATAATTTAAATCTACAAATCGATATATTCCAACATTCCAACGTGCTTTGACTGTTCCACAATCTTAAACAACATAATAATGTATTAGATGCAATATTTGTAGGTCTATAATTAGACTGATATGCGTAGCCCTGGCATCTATTAATTTTTACACAAATAACTTAGGTATATTAATGTCATAATTTTTTACCAGTGGTCATATTTGTTCCATATTCGTATAGAGCACACAACTCTTTGGTCTCGTCTAAACCATCTGAACAATCCTTACGACCATCACAAACCCATGACCGTTCGATACACAGTCCATTTGAACAATAAAACGCATCGTCAGTGTTTCTATAATTTTATTAAAATGTGTAACAAATGTCTAACATTATTTAGTTTTAAACAAATATAAAATGTAGTAGCATTTTAAAAATAACAATAGTTAGTTGTGCCAATAGACCTATAAACTAATGGACAGTGCATTCTACTCCTCCCTGCCATCAATGCTAGGGGGTTATATAACTGAGAAAGAAAGCAGAGAGAACAAAGAGAGAAATAACATAAAGTAGTAAATTATAATGGAAATACTTCATTTTTTCCCATTTTCTTTATAAACATACTAGCTGGCCCCCTGCACTTTGTTGCCATTAAAAAATGAAAACCCTTTAAAAAAAATGTGATTTTTCAAATCCTTTTGGATGTAACTTGCAGCAGTAAGTGCAATTCAGCCACCCTGGTAGGCAATCCGACTACGTCAGATCACATACAAAGTGCGACAGCATATCAAGTAGATATGTATATCTAATATATAAAAATGTCCTATCACTGTGTTTGTTATTGAACTCCTCCGAAACGGCTTGACCGATACTAAACAATGTTCCAATTATAATGTATGTTTATTATAAATTACAATAACACATATATATTAAGGTTATTGTATCTACAACGTGCATCCACTCGATTGGCGAGTGCGCTTTCGGAGTACTCACCGCCTATAAAGTAAATTTGTAAAAATGTGTTTTTTCGTTTGGCATTGGTATCAATGAGCTCACTTTGTGATAAACTTGGCCATTGATTTTGAACATTGAATTAAATTGTTGATCATTTGAAGAATTATTTTTAACTATTTCTGTTGCTCCAAACGATGTCATTTGGAAACTTGAATTTAATGTTCGAGTTGACCTCAGGAACAGATTAGAATCTGGATCCTTACCGATAAGTAAACCGTTCAATGGTTCAGGTGGTGTTTCAATTTCCGGTAATTGCACTTTTCCTGAAGCGCAACATACACCGGGTGGCTCTTTTTTGAATTTAAGCACATTACAATACGGACATTCCTTGTCCATGGACCATACCACCAATCTCTACTTTTTAATGAGCGTAATATTCAATATCGGGCACACACTCGAATGCTAGACGAAGGATGAATTGGATGTAAATGCTCGATGTACTTGTTGGCGTTGTCGGTCATTTGTTCTGCGTGTTTAAACTACGAATCAAAGTGCTTGTCTTTGCTCCACTTGTCGTTGTTCGTTGCGTTCAGCTCGTGTCTCTTGTGTTTGAGATTCACAAAATTGCACCATACTCACACGAACATACGTATTATAGAATTGTCTTTGTTCGTATGTTCTTTGTGCTCTTCTATTTCTCATAATAAAACAATAATAATAATAATAATCAAATCCTATAACCCATAGCAACCATTCATAAATAAAAATTTCTATCATAAATTTCAAAATCCTTGTTTGAGCACCTCCCGGGTTGGGCTTAATGGGTCCAATTGTGAATCTAAACCATTCAAGGACCCACTCAAGCACACACAACAAATTTCATTCAAATCGGTCCAGCCACTTAGGAGAAGTTCAGTGACATACACACGTACAGTAGAATTATACATATATATATATATATAGTATAAATAATAAATAGGTAATATAATTATTACTATGGACCTATAGGTTTGGTAACCACAAATCAGTATTTATGTTACCAATAAAGTATAATAATTGCATATTTTATTGTAACACAATTTATTTGGCAGTAAAATCACACGGTAATTTACTATTTTGTTTCTTTTTTCTCTTACTGTATATCGTACCTCTGACTTCTCTCTCTCTCTCTATAAGCGCTGTCTATTAGTATATAGGTCTATGGTTGAGCCAAATCCTAACCTAGGTAATCTTATCTGCCATCAGCTAAAAATATAGTTAAAATGACCAAAATATGCTTGAAAAACGGTTGTCCGACATATTATCATGTTAAATTATTAACTAAATTAGAGACTGGTCAGTTAATACAACTATTTAAGAAAAATATAAGGTATTTGTAAGTTTGAAATTTGTATATACATTTATTTAAAGTTAGATTCAAGATAATCATAAACAATTTAATTGCAGAGCTTATAATTAAATGTACATGTCGGAATCCGATGTTATATACGTAATCGAAAGTTTAACAATAGAAAAAAAATGAGTGGATAGTACCTAGATAAAGTTAGTTTTTAATGGTTATTATACTTATTACATAGTAAAAATTTAAAAATAGAAGCTGTTTTGATCTCCGTGATGATGTGTAGTTATTACTAAGAATACATAATAATATTAAATATAGATCGTATATTGATTGGTGGTGTTTATTAAGACATTAGGGCTCTATGCTACACCAATATGTTCGCCAGTTATAATAACATAATAATTGTTGCCGCCCGATCATATCGATGAGGCTATCCGCCACGAACCACTCCACATGGCCGCCCAAAATCTACAGTTCGCTACAAACGGTCAACGCGACCCTATACATTATGGCGCAAATCACCACTATTTTTCTACAATTTAATAGGTACCTATATTATTATTTATTACTGTTACAGGCACTAATCGCCAAATAATGTATTGCGAAAAAGTATACTCGTGTGCGCAAATCGTAGCGAGCTTTTTTATTGTCATTGATGCAATCCGCCAGTCCCTATTATGTTCTTTTNCCCTGTCTTTATAAAAACGTTACTCTCCGTTGTGATGTATGCTGCGAACCCCTTATCTCTCTCTTTTATCACCCCCTATAAAAATGTTAACCTCCATGGCGTAAGCCACGAGTGCACGCAAATTCCCCCGTTCAGAACGTAACGTTTCTCATTTTCAAGACGGGAACAGTTTATACGAAAAGATGGCTTTAGCACACCATGTGGCTACCGTGGCTGGGAACCCTGTGGCTCGGGAGCACGTTTATATGCAGCAGTTAATGCGCATTAGGGAGCGGGTTTATATGCACATAAACTATCAAGTTTAGATGTCGAATAAAATTTTAAGTTAATGCGAATGTTTTTCAGTCTATGTTTTTTTTTAGGTTTGGAATACTTTGTATTCTATGACCGAAACAATTATAAATTTTTTTTTTTTAATTCCCGGGAAAAAATTAACTCGCATTAAAGCGTTTACATGCATTTCTTAATCCGGGAGTAAGAGTTAATTCGAATTGACGAATCAAATTGAATAATAAATGCGCATTAGTTTAATGCAAATTAAAAATGCGTTTATTACTACGTTTATATGATGGCGTTAAAACGGTTTTAGACTAAACCGTTTTGAAAGTTAAAACGCTCGCGCTATGTAGTTTAAGAATTTAAAACCGTTTTATTTGCTTAAACCGGTTTATCAGATGTACATATAAATGTTTCAGCAAATAAAACGGTTTTAAATTTTTAAACTACATAGCACGAGCGTTTTAATTTTCAAAACGGTTTAGTCTTAAACCGTTTTAACGCCATCATAAAAACGTAGTATATATGAACCCAACTTCCGGATTAAACTTCATTCATAAGCGTGTCTACGGTGGCAGCCTAGCGTGCCTGGGCTGCCCCTGAAATTTTTGAAAGATGCCGAATTTTAAGTCAGAGGGTTATAACATTTATTTTTTTTTTTTAAACTTGATTTTTTTGTAGGTATCGTTATAATTACCATTTAATTACAAAGCGATTGCTTTCCTGACTTCCAAAATCGGAAAATCCTACTATAAAGACTTGAGACAGACGACGACGGTACAGTAAGCATTTAGGTATATTATTCATATTATTGTTGTATTATTTCTGATTTGTAGCTAGGTGGTGTAGGTAATCCAAGGCTGTAGATGAATAGGTAATATTTCTGAAGTCACTGTAGATTATTATTGTAAATAGATAATTTAGACTTTTTTTAAATTATGTAAATATTTCATTGTGGAGAGGGGGCTCGAAAAAATACGGCTTTGGGTGTATAGGGCTTTTTTCAGTTCACTAATAAGGTGGCGCCGGGTATTAGCTAGGCTGCCCCTACCGATGAAGTCTAGTCACTGCGCATTAACTGCACCCTGGACCCCGTATTCCGTGGACCGTGTAGAAGTTTAAAAGTATTAGTAATACTAGTTATTAAAAGAAAGAATAATGATTAAAAAGGTGGGTATAAAGTGGATATCGCTCGGCTGTACAGTAGGTTACAAGTGGGTCACTGTATAATGTATGGTATTAAATTGCAATTCAATATCATTGTATACGAAAAACCATTCTGACCGGTGACGGTTTATCAGTGTGGATATTTTATATTATATTTATATTGTTATTACTAATATATTATTATTGATACGGTAGCCGATAAGTTTAATTAATATTATAAAATTACAACAAAATAAGTAAATTCGTTATTCTTGATTATTTAATAATATGTAATTTTCTCCAAATTTGAATAAAAAATAACTAAAAAAAATTGTATTTTATATTTTTGAGAGTTTTTGGTTACAGAATAACCTGTTTACGTAGAATCCTGTACGTTTTCAATCTTTAGCTACAAAAGTTGAACATTTTAAATATTTTAACTACAAAATCATTTTTAAATTTTAAGTTTGATAAATGTCAAAAATCTAAATTTAAATGCTTTTAAAAAAATTGCTAATATGTATTTTTAATTTTTTTTTTGCCTGCTAGTTAAGCAAATTATCAGGAGCTTTGAATTACATTTTTACGCTTTTTGGCCCAAAAAGTTAATCAATATTTTTTATCGAAAAATGTACACAGGTCGGTCGGTGTGTGATAAGGTGTGGACTCAATTTAGGCAACCAGTCACACCATAGGCCCATAAACCAACCTGACTTTATAGGTCTATAAGGCGCATGAACTATTGTTGTTCGTTGCCAGCCCTAAAAATATTTATTTATTCTACAGTCACCAACACTGAGCAAGATGATACAGCTTGTCGTCTTTCGAGTTTTCTGTCACACAAAATTCCAGATCCTGAAATAATAAAATTGATACGTAAACAATGTTTAGTGGATTAAGATTATTGTCAATTGTTCTACATTTTGATCAGCATTTTCATTTTCAATTCAATAGTATCATATTACAATCTTATATATTATTATCATGCATTCATATATAATATATGTACGGTGGCATGATATCAGTTAATAGTAGCGGGTGGATTAACACAATTGTTCATCAGACAGTAAGATGTAAAAAGAAAACCACTCATTTCACTCACAATAGATACTTTCCACTTACAATTTTTATCTTAATTCAATATTAATATATTATTTATTATATTATTGTTTGTTTGTAACAGTTCTGCTTGTAGTTTTATTTACGTAAATATACATTATATTTGAAATCGATAACTAAAAATATAGGTATATTAGTTTTTATCGTGACAATTATTTCTCAGTGCCTATAGATACAACTATACAAGTATATTATATTTCTCCAAAATTATAAAAATAGATAATGGTAATACCTATTTTTTGAAGTACAACTCCCCGCCACCACCCATTTCAATTTTCAACTTTTCCCAACACATAGTGCTCCATTCCTGACAATGTCTGTCATCACCCCCGGAATTTCTGCTCAAACACCCCCGCAAACATCAAAAAACTCTGGGTGGAGTGGAGGCAATCTAATGTATCTCCAGCCCCACTCATGGTCGGGAATTGACTTTTTGCTAAATGAAATGGGTTAGTAACAATAAATTAACAAAAAAAGAATTCATCATAGTGTAGCTTTTTTTCCACCTTCCCGCTATACTTTGATATCTACAGTTTTTTACTTATTTCACATTATGGCACTAATTAAAAATATTGTGTTCTACAATATTACTATATTAGATTGTATACATTACTTTTTATAACAAAATCCTGTATTTAATAATGATATTTTATAAGACATTAAAATATTATCTTGGAAATATATATTGTTACAACCCCAAGAATATTTTACACAGAATTCACATAGGTACCTACACACATAGGTACAAAGAGGTATATATATTATTTTTAATAAAAAAATTAAATCTTCGAAAAACTAAAAACAGGATTTGTATAGTAAGTTTAATTTAAATTAATCAGTTCGAAAATTATTGATATCAATATTAAAAGACAGATAGTTGTTTTCCAAAAATGACTGGTACCTACCTACCAAAGTACCAACATAATAATATATTATTGTAATATTCTATTCAAAACTCTTCACTTTAGATAGATATATTAATTACATTTTTGGATGTATCTTTTACTTAATATTTAAATGTAATGAATACTAATATTTTACTAATATAATGTCATAAAAACATGGTATTACGTACCAGAAACTAAACATGAATATATAATCCAGGAATATGTCACCTTCATTGCCATTTTTGAGTCGAGACTAAAGGAAATATAATATAAAGAAATATATATTATTAAAAATATAAACAATCATTTAATGTTTTATCATAAGGCCACTATACACTAATAATATTTTGCCGTACATTTTACAACATGTAGATTGTAGGTATATGAAAATATACTTTACCTAATAATATAATGTATATTAAACACTGACAATATCTTTATCGGATTATTTAATATCTAACTTCGTAAGATACGATAATAGCAGTACAACTTTACAACTCTAGACTTCTAGACACACAATATCGGGTATTCTAAAAGTCTACAATACTATATTTCACGATGCCATTGTACGTACTACGTAGTCGGCTTGATATTATTTACCTACTACTAGCTATATGCGATCACTTTATCGACCGAAGGACAAACTACGTAGATAGGAGGAAATGAATAATAATTATGAAGTTGCGAACTTGTTTTAAAATTGATTACATATAGAGTGGTTATAGACCTTATACTCGTAGACGGGGCATATTATATGGCCGCCGGGGCTTGGGAAGTGCAGTGATTGGCGTTTTAAATCGATAAAATGTAATGATAATATTATAATATTACTAGAATAACGTTACACTAATATTATCCGTGATTATAATATAATAATAATAATATTTTTAAACAAAAAAATTACTGTCTTTGTTGCATACCTAACAGTGATATTTATATGCATTGGCGCAACTACACATTTGAACTAGGGGGTGCTTAAGCTCCAGGTTTTTTTGTGATTCAATGAGACCTCACACCTAACGATTTTTCAGGGGATGCTAAGGACCCAAAGCACCCCCCCCCCTAGTTGCGCCAATGCTTATATGCATATAAGCATATACATTTTTAATTTACATTTATAATACATAAATAGGTCACTTAAATTACACATACTTCGGAATGTCCTATTAACATTTTTTATACATGTTTTAATTCATAGATAAAATATCTAGGCTTCTTAGGTAGTCGATTTTCAATTCTCCACTTAAAGTGAATTTAAAATAACCATTTTTTTTTTTTTTTTAGAAATCCCATGCGATAATTGCATTACATTTGTATTTATTTTGGACACATCTGATCTTAAATGAAAAAAACTAAAAAGTGATTCCTAAGAAGCATAGTCTAGAAGTTTATAAATTCAACCATATTTTCGAAATTACAATCGAACTTCAGGAAGTATGATTAATTTATTACAGCTTTAAGTAGTTTTTGTAGTCATGCAAACAAGAATATATTTCATTTTTCGAGGTGTATTGACATGTGAGTGCTTGTGTGAGAGTTGTTTTCGGCGTGGTTGTCCGACTCGACGTGACAGCGATTCTCGGGAACAATTGCAGATAACGGATAACACACCCTAATGTTCATTTACTACTCACACATATGCTCTATTCCAAATAAGATCAGGAGTCGGTGGCCGAGTTGTGCGCATGTCGTAGTGTGGACGGCGTCTCATCGTATGGCTGACCGCCGCCCGACGTAAACTGGTCGCCTCCGACTCCTGATCTTATTTGGAATAGAGTATAGATACAGTATTCATTTATATGTCACATGAATTGCCTGAATAGCGCTCCTTAAAATATGCTATGCTACGTTGCAGCCCCCTTAAGTTTTTAAGTTTTGTTATCCAACAAATAAAATTGTATTGACATCAACAGAATAAAACCTAAAAAGAATTGGAAACTGAAAATGTCTGTGTATAAGCGGGCAAAAATGCTACTTGGAGCTAAACGAAGTGTCGGTCGATCGGACGGGACACATTATACCCGCGGTAAGGAATGGTGTATAGGCACCTCTTTCACGGTATCGCGATGCCCCTTAAAGACCGTCGGGTAGGCAACCTATCATACCTGGTGCTGTACCCGAGACGTAGAATGGCTCGGCACACGACCGGCAACCTGAATCGGAAAGACGGATGTCATGAAAGGACGGAAGCAGTTTACACAACGGGAACATGGAATATTCAGTCTAGTATTGATGTTGGGTGGGATTGTCCTCGTGGTAGATTCGGTGTGGTGCAATGACCGACGAGGCTCACATAAAATCGGTCATTCCTTATATATCGATTAATGCTATACTTATAAATCAAGGCAGGTGCAGAAGCGTATAGATCCGTCGGTGAGCGGCGAGGCTGGACGATCGTGGCGGCCTCTCGCACACCCTCCGTCGGGTGCTGGTGGACTTACTCAGCGGCGGAGCAGCAAGTTGGCAGACCGGGTCACACACACACCATGCCGGATGCTGCCGGACTTATGAGGACTGGGACGAAACAATACGTCGAGAACGCGTTCGCTGCTCGCGACGACCATCAACAATCGACGCAAAGTCGACGGGCTCACCTGAACGGAGGGTTGATGGTACACGTACGATACAGTATATTGTCTCCTCGCACACACGCGTTAGTGAGGAGCAGATAACGAAAAACAAACTCACCTTATTGTCGGCGTATTGAATTTAATGGAGCGGAAATTTGTGTGGCTGTATTAGCACACCGCGATACAGTGTGTTGGTTATAATGATTGGTCGTGCCGCGATGGCGAAGACAACAACAGAAAAAGTAATGCCGTATTGGCAATGAACAATATTTATACAACCCAAAAGGCACGTAAGTGAAAACCAATAATATGTACTTATTTGTACATGTTATGTTTAATTCAAACGAACGATTGTATGATGTATTAAAAATTATTACACATAAGTGAAAACCTATTTTTTTAAATTATTTTAAATGTTTAATATTCATTTAAATTACAATGGGAATAAATAAATTGTACCAACATTACCATTATCTTATTAGACTTGGTTATGTTTGTTGAACAGTCCACGAATCCATTGAATGTGGTACTTAACTTCGGTAAAAACTGCGATCATATTATTTGTATTTGGATCCTTGATACTTACTACTCCAGTTAAATAATAAGAATTAGAGTGGAAAAAGCATAAGCCAGCACCGCTATCTCCTTTGCTCACTCCTTGTTTTGAAACTAAAATATTTTATTCATAATAATAAAATTAATCATACGATTGTAACAGATAAGGAGTGTTATTGGGTTATACTGTAGTAGGTATTATTATTATTAGATTTACCTAATTATTTTTTTACGGAATAATACAGACACCTAATAAAATGGTTCTTTCATGTCCAGTTAGTGCGGTTATATAAAGTAACTTTGAGCAATCATAATTCATAACCAATTCTCAGAACGTAGTATTATACATAAATACCTATGCATATGCCTATACCTAATGCATCAGAACTACACTTCATCACTATTGTTACCTATCTAACAACCAAACATATCAAAATCATTTCAAAGCATCATTCGCTTAAGTCATCAGTGCCAAAAACTGACGACGTTCGAGAAGTCAATCATTGTCACTAAAGTACTGCAGATAATTTACAAACTTTTTACATCAGCCCATTAATACAATTTCAAGTTTTGTTGTTGGTTTCATGATGAATAATAGTATTATACATAGTAATATATAAATATATAATGTATATTTTGTATTCTTGGATATCACAGCTGAAAGTAAAAAAAATCATAATAGTTTTCGAAAGCGCAGGGAAAAACAAAAGACAAATATTAAGGAGCACCTTGAATTTTTACTCAAAATCGGTTAGCGACAAAATCAATTTTGGTTTTTGGTGTAACTCTAAAACAAATAACCTTAGATATACGCTTTTTTCACTGGAT
>WHPZ01589557.1:0-14505 GCA_016617965.1 Macrosiphum rosae
ATTCCGCGTGAGTAGTTAATTCTGTTACCAAAAAATCTAAAAATACGTAATCATCGGTACCACAATTAAAAAGTAATAATAAAGGTACTAGTCACTAGGTAAGTCTATAAAGATCCTGATTAGAGAATAACTCAGACTCTGAACATTTGGTATTATTTATTTTATAACTTTTCAGTGAAAATGTTTTTGTCAGATAAATTAAAATATAATATAATTATTCGAAAAAATCTAAAAAATTAATATTTATTATATATTCAGTTAAACTGAATGTATAGGTACTTAAAGAAACGTTTGGAATGTATTTCAATTTAAATTAATTAAAGAAAATATGACAAAATATACATACATCATAAACGGCACGCGAGATTCGAAAGTAAATAAAAGAAATAAATACAATACAAAATTCAATCATTTCCAAAAGTTATTTAAAATCATTCAAATTAACCTCACAAATAATTTTAAATTAAATTATTTGATGCATAGCTATTAAATTTCAAATGAACATAATAATTTAACCTAATATACATAATATAAATGTTAATTTAATTTAAATTATGTTAAGTAAAGTAATCTATTATAAAAGTAATAGTTCAAAATTTATTTTAATTTTTAATTTTAATAATAATTGTATTTTTTGTGTAACTGAATGTGCATATAACTATGGTATATTATGTCGTTTTGTTTAATTAATTTGTTTTGAGAGATAATTTTTAAGATCGATCATTCTTCTTAAATAATAATCATATTTTATAACCATAATAGCTGATCCCGTGCACTTCGTTCCCCGTCAAATGTACCAACTCTATATGACTCAAAATTTGTTCAATTCGTTATTTAATATTCTGTGTATGGTGTTCAAAATGTATCTTAACTTTTCTGTTGCCTGGAATAAAAATTCTAATTCGCAGCCATATATTATCAGGTAGGTAGATCGCGGACCCCATGCTGTATATGTAAGTAACTATATGATTTAACTCTAAAGTATCAAAGTTATATAAAAAGTTTGTCGTTTTTACTTAATTCCATCTACGGTAAATTAATATAATCAATTTATACAAAATTCTATCCTAACCTAACAGTACTAAACTCCGATGAAAAAAAAAAATTTAACCCTTTTTAAATTAGCCTATCTTCTTCCCAGAGGTCTAATATACATACAAACATTGATTTATATATATATATTATTTTATATATTGACAAAAAATAATAATAAAAATCAACAAACATGCCCGAATAACCAATAGCAACCAATATATAATACAATATTATTATTTTACCTGTCTATAAGGATAGTACTGGGATATTTTACTTTTATCTCCTCCCTCCAAGTACCAACTAGATCCCGTCTGCTACCAGAATAGATATTGGAGCAATTTTCTTTTAAAAAAGTAAATGACAGCCCAAAAACCCCATAGTCAAATACTCAATAATCATTACATCAAAATCAATATATTCAACGCTCAGCTCAAAATCTAAAAAAAAATAATAGCAGTAAAAATATGGCATAGTCTCTCTTAAAAAACCCTGGCTCGAATCAACAATACACCTAAATAACATTTTACTAACAAACACAGTAATTATATGTTTTAGATCTTATTAGAACCATAATATTATAGAAGTTTGTTTTTAAACATTTATTTTTGATTTTAAATTTAAGTATGGAACTAAATCAAGGTTTAGTATTTATATTATCTATGTAGATACGACGAAAATAGAGACTACGAGACAAAACTTAATTTATCAGATGACCTTCAAACAATATACCTACGTTTTTTATAATAAATTAATAAGAAGATTACTTGAACTTATTTCGATTACAGCGGTATATAGTACCACTCAAACAGTTTTCTTTGATTAATAACAAGTATAAATAAATTAAAAAGATACCTTAATTTGTTGGGTCAAAAAGCTTGAAAATTTAATACAAGACTCCTATATTAAATAAACAAAAATAAGAAAATATATATTACTTATATTATTTATACTAAAGTTAGGTATGTGAGAAATGTATAATACAAATTGTAAATATTTAATTTATAAGAACTATTTAATGTATTTATATTTAAAATTGTGAACTCGTGGGTCCCCCACACGAACATGTTCAGTGGAACCCATTATCTTCTTGAAGAATAAATAAAAATCAAAAAAAAATATTGTTACAATGAAGGTTGAAAAATATTAAATACATAGTCACAATTTTTTTTTATAAGCATTTAAAGTTTTTATAGCAATGGATTGAACATTTATAACGTACGTTATTCTGTAACTAAACAATTTAAAAAATATAAAAACACAGATTTTTTATAGTTATTTTGTGTTTATAATTAGACGAAATTCGATATTTAAACGAAGAAAAATGATTTATAATATGTGTGCTATATTTAAAAAATATTATTCGTGGGCACTTGAAACTTCTAAAGTATATTATTATAATATTCAAATATGATAGTAAACAAATAATAATAATTCAACTTAACCGGTTACCGTATTAACAATAACAATATCAATATAATATAAAATATCCTAGGCTGATCAATAGTCTGAATGAAGAATGGTTTTTCGTTTACAATGATATCATTGAATTCAAATTTAACACTATTCATTACAGTCACCCTCTTTTAACCTACTGTACATCAGAGCGACACCCACTTACCAACTTTTTTGGTTTTATATCCAAATAAATTAACATGGATCATATATAATAATATGAATATTACAAGATTATGATTTCTAAAAAAATGTATTGTTGATAAATAGGTTAGGTATACGTAGTAAGATTATGTTACTATTATTATTACTATTATTATAAGATAAATCAGATAGTATACCTGTGTACGTGATAAAAATCAATATTATTGCTTCAACCTTCGTAAGCCTTCGGATTCCTTTAAGTCGGATTTTGGCTTATGGTGAAATACAGTTACATTGTACTCAGACGTAGGGTATTTATAGGTATAAAAATATGTTTCCAAGGTGACAAACGAAATAAATATGATTATGTGTGCAATAGAAAATAATAATCATGTAGAAGTGACTCAAAAGTAATATTATACATCAATACTTGGGTATTGATGTAATATATGTTGGTAATAATATATTATTATATTAATACAATTTTAATAGGAATATATGACGTCTTATTTATTTTACGGTTATTTGACGTACGTAGTATAAAATCCTAACCTAACATTTGTTTTTAAATATATATTAATATTTAATGGTTATTGTTGTAAATTAAATGTATACAATAAATTTAATCATACTGAGCCGAATAATATTTCCAAAGCTGGTAGCAGATAATAATTTTTGTTCAATATTTTTATAAGTACATATTATTATGGTCTATAGTTCTATACATATACGTAATATACAAATATACTTAATATTTATGTCCATTTTTCTGAATATTATTTTATAATATATAACAATCATAAATACATTTTTGAAGAAAATAACGTTTGAAATGTAAATAATAATATCTATAATATTATGTAGATCTTAATTATGTGCTTCTAATTATTTATTGAACTATAACTCAAAAATATATTAAAATTAAATCAAACTTAACAATGTTTAATAATGTTACCTAAAGTAAAAAAAAACAACTTTAAATATTGTATATTTTAAAATTATTTAAGTTTTCCTAATTATTAAAAAATTTTCACCACTCAATGAATTTTAATAATAATCACCTAAAAAAGTAAATTTTTTATGAATTTCTAACTCAAAACAATTTGCAAATTTTCGTCATTTTTACTTCTTTTGTCAATATTTGAACATTAAATGCTTATAAAAAAAATTGTGATTATGGATTTTTAATTTTTTTCATCTGCCTTTGAAACAATATACTAGGAGCCTTCTATTAAATTTTCAAGCTTTAAAAAAACAAATAAAATTTTATTAATATATTTTACAGAAAAAAAAACTAAAAAAAATGGAAACTGAAAATGTCAGTAAACAGCTCAAAATCATTGGAAAATGTTATGGTATATAGAAAATGCTAATATAAACATTTAGTCAACATTTTATGTACCTACGGTAATTTGTTTAAGAGTTGCACCAAAAACCAAAATCAATTTTCTCAAAAACAGATTTTAGGTAAAAATTCCCGTTTTTCCTTTATTTGTTTTTCACGGTGCTTATGAAAACTAATGGAAAACTTTTACTTTTGACCCCCTCAAAATACCTACTAGATTCACTTTCCTTTGAGAAAAGATACTGCTGAAGAAAATCCAAGCAGTTTTACTGTCCTAAAAAGTAAAAGTTGATGACAGACACAAAAATAAATAAAAAAAGGTGCTCTGCTGTACAGTAGGTTACAAGTAGTTCACTGTATAATGGATGGTATTAAATTTGAATTCAATGATATAATATCATTGTATAAGAAAAACAATTCTGATGAGCGGAGATGGTATGTCAGTCTAGGTATAAGATATATTATAAACTTATCTATGGTATTAAAAAAAAATTGATCTATTATAGGTATTATTAATCATATCACAATATCCATTAGATACCTACTTAAAATGCGTTATACGTCAACAACAAACCCTGATACTATCATAGTTCATACTCCATAGATATATAATAGTGTACTTTAGAAGTTTCCAGTACCCACGAATAATATTATACAATCGCAACAAAATAACTAAAATAGTTATACTAGGTTTTTTAATATGTACTTTCGTCCAAATTTAACCTTAAAATGACTATACAAATAAACAGTGCTTATGTATTTTTTAGATTTTTTGGTAACATAATTATCTACTTACGTGGAATATTTTTTTAAATTTTCAATCCTTAGATATAAAAGTTAAACATTTTATACATTTTTTAGGTACAAAATAATTATTGAATTTTAAATTTGATAAATTTTGTCATAAATTGATCTTTAAATGATTGAAAAAAAATTGTGCCTATGTATTTTTAGTTTTTTTTCAACTGATATTGTAACAATATGTTAGGAGCCTTGTATTAAATTTTTCCACTTTTTGGCCAACAGATAAAACTTTATTGAAATTTATAGAAAAAAAAACTAAAAAAATTAAAAACTGTAAATGTCCGTAAACAGGTCAAAAAGAGTCAAAATATTTTCAAAATTGTACGGTGTATATAGGAAATACTAATATAAACATTCAGTGAAATTTTCATGTACCTATCTACAGTTATTCGTTTTTGAATTACAACAAAATAAGGAAATCGCTACATGAGAAATCGAGTGAATATAAAATGTTGTAAAAATGTTAATTTCAAACCCTCATAAAAATTTAATTTGACTTTCTTATAGACATTTTTTTTTTTTTGATAAAGGTAGATAATCTTATAAGGAATCTTGTATTATATTTTAAAACTTTAGATTTAAAAAGAAAAATTTTTACGAATTCTTAACTCAAAATAATTTGCTAATTTTCGTGATTTTTCCATATTTTGTCAATTTTTGAACTTTAAATGCTTATAAAAAAAAACTGTGACTAAGGATTTTTAATACTTCTTAAATGCCATTGTAACAATATATTAGGAGCCTTGCATTAAATTTTCAAGCTTTTTTAACCAACAAATAAATTTTTATTGATATATTTAGAAAAAAAAAAACTAAAAAAAATGGAAAATGAAAATGTGCCTTAACAGTTCAAAATAAATCAAAACATTTTGAAAATATTATCGTGTATAGAAAATGCTAATTTAAACGTTCATTCAAAATTTCATGTACCTACGGTCATTTGTTTAAGAGTTGCACCAAAAACCAAAATCAATTTTCTCGAAAACAGTTTTTAGTGTAAAAATTACCGTTTTTCCTTAATTCCTATTTTGTTTCTCACGCCGCTTTTGAAAACTACTGGGAAATTTTCACTTTTGACCTCCCAAAGTACCAACTAGATTCACTTTCCTATCAGAAAAGGTACTGTTGAAGAAAGTCCTAGCACTTTTACTGTCCTAAAACGTGATGACAGACACAAAAAAAAAAACAAACATCATTGTAAAATCAATACATTTATCAGAATCTAATATGTATCTAATAACTTTATTATATTGTCAGTAACATTTTTAACTGTCTATAAAAGAAATAATTATTAACGTTAAAAGTTTGTATTAAATTTAAATTCTTTGGAATAACTATTTTACTAGCATAAAAATATATTAATATTATTTATTTTTTTACAATGAAATTTAATCTAACCTTGTTTGAACTATTTAAAAAATTATTTATTTAATTATTTTAATGTATTTTATTACATAATATAATATACACATTATTCATAATTTACAATGTATAATATCAAATGTATTCAATGTGATTCACCAAGTATGCTTATCCCCCACTTTATCATTTAAAAATAATTAAATTCAAATTTTTATTTTTATTTTTAAAACCTCCCAGTACTAAGGTATTATAAGGCATTAAGGAATAAGGAATTTTATTATCGAATAGTTCGGTTTTTTATAAAATTTAAGGACAGCCATCCAACTTTTTAGTGTAGATTGTTAAGCAGTTGATGTCTTTTTTACATTGACAAATTGATACTAAATTTTGATGATAAGTATATGAATTATTAAAATGTATGCGTTCAAGTTAAATGGTTTTACATAAAATATAAAATATAATTAAGATATTGAGCCTTGTACCTTAACATATGAGTACTCAGATAATTTGGATAGATTATAAAATGTAAAAATAGATTAATATTAATTAATATAATTTTCAAATCTATAAAACCCCCATATCTTCCAAACGACCAAACATTTTATTGCATGCACACATTTTAATAACACTACTACTATTCATTTTAATTTCGATTTGGAAATTTAGATAAACATATTTTTCTAAAATATCCGTAACAAGTAAAAGTAAGAAATTGTGGTTCTCATTTAAAAAAGAAATAAGTTTGTATCATCACAGTATATTCCTTAACGGACTCAAATGGTATAAAAATCAAGTAATTGAAAATATGAACATTACAGTATAATATTATGTATTAATACATCAATTTCATGAACAAGGATTTGAACAAAAATGAATAATTAAAGGAAAAATTGGAGTGTATTATGCTGAGTATGCTTTTTGAATCACTCTGTATTAAACATTTTAAGTATTAATGAATTAAGAATGAATTAAGTGTTAAAATAACGATTTTATAAAATCGACATAAAATTATATAGTAAATTATAATATTAGTTTTGTAATTATTATAATAATAATTAAACAATTTTAATTGAAACAATATTAAAATAATTTGAAATTGTATAATTAATTTAATTAAAATTTAATTTGGTTTGTTCAAAAAATATGCGTTTTGGCTAAAAACATTTCTAACAAAAAATAATTCATTCATTATTTTATTAAATACCAAATTCATAAGTTTTAAAACGTTATTTTTTGATAGATTTTAATAGAGTTACACAGTAATATAAGCTCCCTAATAAATATGGAATTTATAAACTTATATTTTATTTTTAAAAATCATTTATTTAAATTAAACATCATAATATGAATCTATTTTTTATATTTTAAATTTTGTTCACTGTAACATACGATGGCTGTCTAAAGTCTAGAAAATTTAAGGATACAACATTTAAAAAAAAACCGAAAGTTCATACATTTTTATGACATTTACAGAGATTATACTAGGTATTTGGTCAACTGATAAATAGTTAGTGTTTTACATTATTTCACCATAAGAGGTCAAAGAGACAGTTTAATTTAAGCTAAAAGAAGTAAAGCGTGAATTATTTTACACTGTTAGGTACTTAAAGCTAGTGCCACGACTACAGAATTCATCGATTTTACTGTGGTTGTACATAAAAATAACTATATACTGAATGTAAAATTGTACTATCTCTATATATTGCAAGAAAATATATGCACTCGATTTTTAAAAACTATTGTAACATTACTCTTTTGACGATCTTCGTTAGTAGTGACAGAGTAACTAATTTCTGATTATATCATATAATATACTATGATCAGTAGTAAAGAAAATAAATAAATAAAGAATATGTTATATTTATTAAGGATATTTTACTGAATGTATTAATTTATATTTTGTAATACATTCATACAAACAATTAAACAACATTTTTAATAACATGATTATTCAAATTGTTAAAAAAATTATTGTGATAAATTATAATACATTTTACATTAAAAGTACCTACTCTCTATATTTTGTTTATTATATTTTTTTGTATTCGATTCACTACATCTAAAAGTTAGGTAAAAGCTTAATTTTTGTTTCATGTTTTTGGTTTTTACAATAAAATAATAAAGTTTATTCCATCATATATAATAAATTTATTGTACTCTGCATCTGTTGAGTCTGATTTTATTTTTATTTAAATTTAGGACCTGCTTAATATTCCATATATTATTATTCGTAATACAACTTACTGTACCTAGCAATTATAACAATTATTACAAACAATACTGCATTATGTTTTACGTATATATGAGCCTATAAATTAATCATTTGCCATATAGATTATAGACATATAGTCAAACTTAATTATGATAATAATTGTATATTTGTATCTTAATTAAACTTCATTGATTTAACAATTGTTGTATAATAATATGTTATAATAAAATATGATAATAATTTATAACTAATGAGTAATAATGAATGATGACTTTTTTGATTATTATGCTCAACGTGAAATTTTGTTAACTATTCATATTTAATAGCACCAAAAGTAATTAATCACTACAGTTGTACATCTCAAAGGAAAATAATAATTGTGTAACATAATATGTATTTTAATTTAAAAATGTTTACTAAACAATACGTAGATATGCTATTTAAAATTTAAATTAATAATTTATTCTAGAAACACAAATCTAATTGATATATTGTATTTACCATCATTTTTGAAAAAAATTATAAAAATATCCTTTTTGAATTATTTTAATATCTTGAAATTAGGTTATTATATGCAAATTTGAATCATTAGGTAGTGTTATAATATGCAACAGACTACTGTATACAGAAACGTGTTTTCATAAAAATTACCATTGTTTATATTAAATTCATATATAATCTAAGAATTAATTACACACGTATAATGCATTTAACGATTAACATAATATAATGTAATATTATTATAGTTGCCTATTAAAAATGTAAATATTGTTTCATGATTTATCTGATAGTAAATGTATCAGACTTAATTAAGAACAAAATTTAAAGTAATGTGAAAGTTGTATTTGAATTGTTAGTATCAACAAATTATTCGTCCATAATTCGAGTCACATCAAAAATAACTTAGGTAAACACATATAAATGGTGGAAATTCTATAATTATTATTTTTTCAACATTTTTACTTTTGAACATACTAAAGAATATCTTAGTTAACATTTTATTGGAAAACACCAACTATCTATATTTTTATATTTTTAACAAGCTGCAAAATATTAATTTCTGTGTTACGCTGTATATATTTTGAATGTTAAAATAATTGTTTAGTGGCTATAAGTGTTTGATATTGAAAAAGAAGGAATGGAATGGAGAAATAGTAAATACACGGGGTTATATAATTTTTCTTTTTTTTTTTTACTATTCCGTATTTGATTAATTTAAATTTTAAACACATATAATTATAAAACTATTCATTCATTGTTGGATATTGGTTCGAGAAATATGCTACGTTGTAAAAATACAATTTCAAAAATATAATAAAAAACTATAATAATTATAAATATAATATAAAAAATACTCTACGTTCGTTCATTACATAAGTACACACCATAGTGTGAGCATTTAAGCATTAAAAGTAAATTTAGATGAGAGAATGGACAGCAATTTGTATTGTTATTATTGATTATTTGATTTGTTGGACTATACCAAGAAAATTTTTGCCCACGATATAGGATATTGTAAGAAAATTAATTGAGAAAAATACTTAAAACCATAGTTATGTAACAATTACTTAATTTACTTTTTGTTCATGAACAGTTATTCTAATGGTTTTACAAAAATTACAAACACAAAAATATATTCAGTATTAAATGTTATACAATACGACTGCTCCTTCTTTACGAATTCTAAAATGTAATAGTTGATAACCTCAGGAGTTCATTTATTACATTTCTAGAAAATCGATTTTACGGTCGAATTGTCAAGTTGGGTCACAAGAGATGAATTAACAAAAGGAATTTAAGATGTTAGTCGTTATTTGACATTGATTGTTCAAAGGCCTTTTGAATCCTTTTCGATGGTCATAATAGTAAAGTTATGTTGCTTGTCTGTCAAATAAAAGACAATTTAGTTTAATCTTTATCATTCAAACAAAGTTAAGGTCACCTTACACAATTAATTTAACTCACAGAAAGTCTACTGTTTGCATTCTAAATATTCTAAGTATATTTATGAAAATATTTTTTATAAAACTTATAAAAATCTTGTTTTATAATGACTATAAGAAAAAAAATCATGGACATTTCTATAATTAACTCATTTACGTAAAAAAAAATGTACACCATAATAGATATTGTTTGACATTATTTTAAATATAAAATATAAATTAAAGAACCCGAACAGGATACATAAAACAATTTTTGGCACTTGTTTTACTTACTACTTTGCTTTACTTACCATGGTGTAAGATATATCTTATAGTGATATATTTTTATATTAAAAATGTAAGCACAATGATAAATCACCGCAATCGAAAAACAATTATTCTGAACGGAACTCGGTGTACCATGTATAGTGTTTTTAGGACGTTTTAAAATTGTGTAAGTTACTCATAAAAAGATTAAAGATTCTGAACATTTATTGAACGAGGTAATGAATATAAGGGTAACTTTCAACCTCGTATTAAAACGTCAACTTTGAAATCATGAGACTACAAATTATATTAACCAATGATAAATCGTCATGTTCTAAAAACAATTCAAAGTTAAGTTCTGATAAAAACAATACAATTCGAAAGCTGAAATATTTTTTACAGATTATCGATAGGTTTTTCTTACGTTTAGGAAAACTACAGGAAAATTGAATAATAACCAGTCCGTAGTACTAATCACACTTGATTTAGAAACATTAGGTATAAAATGCATATGCCATATAACACAATACAATTGTAACTTAAGCATTTAGCAATGCTTAAAAAAAAAAAAAAACTGTAATAATTTACTAGTAATTTAATAACTAAATAAATTATCATGGTAAATTTGAAAATCAATAAAAAAATTCAGAGTTATTATTAAAAATAACTAACAACTAACAGTAGAGTGGATAATAATTGTCGATAATCATAATATGGAACGTAATTACTCATTAGTAATTAGGTATGCACACCGCAATCTGTAAAGAATATGACGTAGCTTTCAAAATTATTCTGGTTTATTTTACATAATAATACTATTTACATATAATATACATATTACATATCTAGTCAAAATCCAAATATTAATAAAGACGTGGAACAGGAAATGTCCTGAGGTCAGGAGTCATCGTAATTATAATCAGCGTCCTAATTGAACATGCTACCCAAACCCAGGCCGAGGATCCTGAGACCAACACTAATATGATGTTACAATGGAAAGCAATGACAATCTAATAATCACCTTGATATGAAAAGGAGAGTGCTCTTGCCACGATCGATGGTCCTTGTTGTTCGTCCGGAATCACTGGTGGTATACTGGTATGTAACAGATTACAGTGACGAGGTTTCTTTTCCCAGTCTTGCGGCGTTCTCTGGCAGCAAGTTAATGTTGCAATAGCTAATGAAATAGCTATGTTATTTCTACGTTGATAATTGACTATGAACAGTCATCGGTGTAAGAACACCGATATTGTAGTGAACTACCTGGTAAAAAAAACACGGTCCAGTGCCCGGAGATGACGTTATTGGGAGACTATATAGTTCCTTGGCCAGTCACCGTAAACACAGCAGTTTAACATTGGATAATCCAGGTAATCCAGGTAATCCAGAACACTATTGTCCATGAAATACCTATGAACGAACAATGTTGTAAAAGTACTAGTGTTGAAGTGAACGATCGTACGAAATACACGGTATTGTGATCGGAGGTAGTGCTATCAGAAGTCTAGCTACTATAGTGAAAACTAATATTTTATAGACGAATCTGGCATGTCTATCACTGGTGGGACTTGTTGGAATCGCGGTTTGGCTGGGACGTTGGATTCGGCTTCTTGTCAATCGATTTCGCACGTCATCTAATTTAATCACACTTGTTATCGGTAGTGACTTCAATGAAACTGGTAAAGGACTGGTTGTATACTTGTTAGTTCATCAGTCTGGTTGGCGTTGGTTTCTACAGGTATTTAATATTTATACCATTCGGCATTCCGGGTTCCCTTTCTTTGTCCTGATTTTTTTTTATGTCATTATTCTTGAAAAGCCTCAATTTTATATTTAATTTACTTAAAATAAGAATTTAATATACCTATATAAAGCAACAGACAGCTTTAGCATGTAAAGCATTTAGTGAGACCTTAAATTTGTTACTTGGAGATTTCCATAGATAAAACTTTTTAAAACATTTTTGTAACCTTTTCAACAATATTTTTTAAATTATTAAACGTTATCTTAGTTTCCAAAATTTAATATATTAATTAAAACGATACAACAATACAAAATGTTTAAATTAAAAAATAAACAAAGAATAAGCTATTTATAAAACAATAAGACATTATAAACCAAAAAAAAAAATGATGGGCTAAACAACGAGAAATTATTTTCATCAGGCTATAGATTACCTTTACCTATAATAATATAACAGCATCGTAATAAAATTATTCGAATCTTTACAAGATAGAAACCAGTAACCACGTGTTTAGCCATAATAATAACCAATAACCTCTGAGACTCCGAACTCTATAATACGCGTGCCCTTCCGGTTGAAAAAAATAATTAACTACCTATTCAAATTAATTTGGCTTTTGTAATTAATTTAACGTGTTACATCGTAAAATGCATGTTAATGTATGTATAATATAATATATATATTTTTAATTTTTTTTTGTAGTTGAAGTTGTATTTTAATATACTTATTGTAGAGGTAAATCCTATAGTGACCTCATCTCTGGTGATTATTTATGCATAATATTGTGAAAAATAATAACACATTAAAACTATTAACGATGAAGTATGCTTTCAAGTTTAAATTATAACTAATTCGATATATAACTAATTGATTTTTTTGTAACACGATATATTTAACATAAATAATTTATTAATTTAAAAAATGTCTACATACAAACGCACGACATCACTACATTATAGTTAACTGAAATCTGAAGTATTTAGGGTTGTATTTTAATTTACACACATTTTTGGCATTGATACAAAAGAAGGAAAAATTGTTCGGAGCAAGGTGAAAACCACCAATTCACCGAACGTTATCACATCTCTTTTGTGGACTTGTAGTAATGACTTTTGACTAAATGCCAGCGTGAAACCACACGGGACAAAATGTAATGGTAGCCTACGTGAATAGTTTTCATATTATTCCCTCGTAATTTTTTCGTATTTATTAATTTGAATTGGACTATCCATCCGTGTAAAAGTTCACTCCGGCGCAAATTACATGAAATATACTCGCCACACACCTACACATATTATTATTTATTATAAGTTATAATATATTGATGTGACTTAAGCGGGTTTATTAGATTTTGCTTATTATAATAATTTTAAAGTGGTTTTTTTCTGATGAAATTAGTTTAGTTTGTTTATTCAGCAGTGCATTTGTGTTGCATGCAGTTATGTAAATTATATAATACAAATTGTATAATATTGTATTATACGTCATCTATAAAAAAATAAAATACAAATGGTATAAAAAAAAAAAATCTGTGATAAATGGTAGATCAAAAATAAAGAGAAAATATATACAATACAAAATGTTTCAATTGATAACAGTAATACAACGACGGGGCACAGTCAAACAAATATCTAACATGGTTATTGGTAGGTGGTAGACAAGATTATAGGAAAGAGATTATATAAAGATCAACACCAAAGAACTATTCTAGTCATAGATCTATTAACTTAAGTTCTACGGTTCTAGTCGTAAACATTTGTAAATCGTTCGTAAATAGTAGTCTGATATCTTACTGATAACTGCTAAGTCATGAGTCATAATCGTGGGCACTAGACCGTAGTATAAATATAATTAAATATAATTCTACTAAATTCGAATAATTCTATTTAACTACCTACAGGCTACAAGTTACAATTATTTGAAGTTACTAAAAGTTAGTTAGATGCTATTTCTTTTTACTATGGGTCGACCTTCAAAGCAAAAAGCTGTTGTTGACAAATATTTTACCAAGTATTATATTGGAAATATTGAAAAACGAAAATGCTTATTTTGTATAGAGGCTTATGCCTATAATGCATTTCGTTTGGCAAATCATTTCTTAATATGTACAAAAATTGATTCAAAAAAGTAAACACTTACTAATTAAATAATTACATAGGTACTAATTAAAATTAGGTACTGCAAATATTAAAACCTAATATTCAAAACTAAGAACCAA
>WHPZ01589559.1:6785-21886 GCA_016617965.1 Macrosiphum rosae
GGGGGGGGCTGCAGCCCCCTCAGCACCCCCTGGCTACGCCACTGATATAGGTGTAGCCGTGTAGGCATATAATATTATAATATATTATTATTTATTATTAAGCATAACAAACTTTCAGTAACTTGAGTGTAGGTAAAAAATAAATTTTTCTGAACAAATTACGTACTAGGTATGTAAATTTCAATTTGGTTTTTTACATTTTAAATGATTGTACGAAGGCATTAAGGGAAACAATAAATATTATTTTGATAATAATACCATACAAATGTATGATATTATTTTGATAATAATACCATACAAATTTATGATCAGTACGTACAAATTCGACCATTGTCAATATCGCAGCCATTAGATTAAAGATTAATGTGAAATTTTTTCCAAATATGCCTTTTTTTTTATACGAGATAATTTTAGTTATTTTTATTTGTTATGGAGTCAAGTAGAACTAATACGCTGTACACGTGCCACAGATATGGAGTTTATTGTCTCAAAATAAAACATCGAAAGTCGTTACGTATATCATTAAAAAATAATAATAATAATAATAAAACTTTAACATCATTTCATATACCCCAAATAATAATTGCTATCAAATTAAATAAATTGACACTTGTTGGCTTTTCTTCTTTTTTCCTTATAAAAAAGTCTCATTGAACTTGGTCTTTTATTGCTTATAAACAAATCCATCACGCGTGGTCACTAAATTATCAAGAAAAAAAAAACGTAATAAATTTGACTCATCCCAAATTGTTATTTAATTAAATCGACTTGTACGAATGAGCTGTCTAATTTTTTTTCGTTAGTTCCAACCAAGCTCGAAATACGTATTTTATAAGTGCATTAACCTCGACTTTCAATCAATACCTACAGGTTAATCTTATACTGAGCATTCCAACGATCAAATAAAGTATCATATAATTATACTTTAAATCAAAACTCATTTTTCAATTTTGAATGTATACCTGAATGAGATTATTTAAAGTTTAAAGTAACATTAATAATGATATTTAATATTACACCATGTCGTAATCTCCATTTATTATTATTTTCTAAAATGTTCCAGTATGGGTACAAAATGTAATAAATACATTAATCAGTATTTCAGTATCACTTTCAATATATTATCGACATTCATCAATATATTATTGATACCTAATCAATACATTGTTACATTATATTTGATTTTAAATGGAAATTATTTTAATTGTAATGACATTTAATTTTTTTTTTGTTATTACACGTTTATCTATTTCAGATATTTAATTGACTCAAATAATTATCTTCGATGGTTGAGACTGTTGAATTTGTCAGTTTTAATATTATGATAAGAGTACCTACTAAAAGTTATGGGTACATAATAAATATTCACTATAATATTATCATATTTGAGAAAATTCAACTTTCTAAGGGATGTATCTGTTTTTAGTGTAACTTTATTGTTCTCTCGTACAATTATATCTCTTTTAAAATGTGAAGGCATAAAAATTAATTAGTACTAATAAACATAAGCCGATTTTCTATAACATAGATGATTAATGAGAGTGATCATCAACATGGACTTTTGTAGTGTATGATTAAATAAGGATTTTTTTTTAATTAATACTAACATTGTATTTGTGTTTAAAAAAATAATTTATTGTAAACAGGAAATCCTCTAACTGATATAATAATAATATACTTAACAATATTATTCTTATACTATATTTTTTAACGAAGAATTTCAAATAGTTAATTTCATCGTATGTAAGTTACGATATCACGTGCTCAATTTAAAATACTAATCACAATAAACCAGTCAAAACGCTATTCTATAATGAATATACAAATTTAAAAACAGGTGTAAAAAACGTTTCTACATAACCAGAACTATTTAACATAATTAATAATCATATTATAATTTATGCTATACCTACATAGGTATTTTATTCTTTATAATATAATTTATATATATTAAATTGTCTGCATAATTAAATGTAAAAAAACAATATAATATTATTATATAATTATGAATTTGCTTATTGTTATTTAATTATTATGAATAAATTACTATGATAGGCGTATCTGAATCTCAGAGCTAAGCCAACTTAATCTAATTCATGCCAACAGCACTTTGGGGAGGGAGGGGGCAACTTTACACTGCCACCAAACCTTATTCCAACCTTGATAACCGTTTGAAAATGATTCGTGGTGGATAATATTTTGTATTCTCATCTACAATCATTAAAACATTTCCTGTCGATTTTTTCAAAATATTATAATATGCGTATAGAAGTGATTTCTATACTATACAGTATACTGTGTGGTGTATTAAGATTTATATCACTGTTTTTAATAAATACATAAATAAAACACCATAAACTAGAATATTTATCAAAATTCTTGCCATTTTTCGTACTCTGGAAGGAATGAGAGAACTATATGTTTAACGACTATGTGTACATACATTTATTTCTGCGTCAGGGAACATTTTTTTTTCTTTAGTATAAATCGTGCTCCAGTTCACCATTCAATGATTGAACACGGATTCAATCAACCGGAAACTGCTAGTGAATTGTACTTTAAGTATGTAAAAAATATAACGAAATTCCCATTTTTTTAATGAATGAAAAAAAAACTATTAAATGGAATGTTGAGAATGAAGGTTTTAACTTTTACTTATAAGGCTATCGAAAATTAGTCCATTTTAGAATAAATGTTTAAAACAAAATAATATGATATATATTTAGATTATATATAACTGTTATATAACAATTATTGTATTAACTATATTTTTATATTTATTTTTAATAGTCATACAACTATACCACCCCGTAATATACTTACAGGCATTAGTAATATTTTTAAGCTCCAACGTATAATGTTCGAAGTAGGTATATGTTACTAGTAATATATATTTTTGCAGTTAGATAAAGATTTATTGGTAACTAATTTACTTTGAATAATTTTTAATAATATAAAACATCACTAGCCGAGAACTTAATTCACTATAACCCCACACGTCGAACTTTTTAAAATAGGTACCTACTTTCTAGCCTCCAAAGCCTTAAATGTAACGATGATATATTAAGCAATCTGTGATTCTTGTATCTTTATGCACTTTATATACTTTGATCATTTTCTTGATATTGATTAGGTAGTTTTCTGTTAAATTGCAATGTCATAAAATATACCTAACCTTATTTACGAATTTCATTACAACACTGGTTTAATATTATAATATGCAGAATAGCAATAGATACTTACTATTTATATACATTTTGGAAAATAGATAATTATTGCTCATCTGAATAGTAAATGTCGAGTGTACCTTCTTATTAAGTAACTCACTATATAAACTAGGTACCTATGTGTACAATTTGAATACAGTGATAAAGCGTTGAGTACGAAAAATGGTTATGAGCGAAGACAGTCTGGCAGCATATATTATTTATATTGCGAACTATTACAATAATTTATTTTCTTATTAGTAATTTTACTAATGCAGTTTATATATGATAACAAAAGTATACTTATTATTTATTATTTATAATTTTCAATAAACAAGTTTAGTTATTGGCAGTGATGTAAATTGTATTATATTGTATTATACAAGCGTATTATACGTCATGTTTAAAAAAATAAAATACAAATGGTATAAAAAAAAAAATCTGTAATAAATGGTAGATCAATAATAAAGAGAAAATATATGCAATACATAATGTTTCAACTGATAACAGTAGTACAACGACGGAGCAAGTAGGTACCTAACATGATTATTTGTAGGTGGTAGTCACGACTCACGATCATAGGAAAGAGCTGATTATAAAGATCAACACCAAAGAACTATTCTAGTCATAGATCTATTAACCTAAATTATATGATTCTAGTCGTAAATATTTGTAAATCGTTCGTAAATTCTGATATCTTACTGATAACTGATAAGTCATAATCGTGGACACTAGACCGTAATATAATAATCTACTAAATTCGAATAATTCTATTTAACTACCTACAGGCTACAAAGTAATGCTACAATAAATTTAAGTTACTAAACGTTAGTTACTATTTCTTTTTACAATGGGTCGACCTTCAAAGCAAAAACCTATTGTTGACAAATATTTTACCAAGTATTATGTTGGAAATATTGAAAAACGAAAATGCTTATTTTGTAAAGAGGCTTATATGCCTATAATGCATTTCGTTTAGCAAATTATTTCTTAATATGTACAAAAACTGATTCAAAAAAGTAAACACTTACTAGTTAAATAATTACATAGGTGATAATTAAAATTACTGCAAATATTAAAACTTAATATTCAAAACTTAGAAACAATACATTTTCATATATTTTCTATTACCTAGGTAGTTATTAATTTATTACCAGACTGCCATTACATAATTTAATAATCAAAATGCTTCATTATTCATTATTCATCAATAAACTGAAATATTATTGATATATTACATTCTTATTACACTCTGGTAGCCATATATTTAACAATTATCTAAACTTCATACGATTTTTGTAAAATACTTTATCTATTATACACTATACCTAATACATGTATAATACACGTATTATACAATTGAAAATAAAATACGGTATTTTTATATTTCTGGTTATTGGTATCAAAAGTTAAAACTTCAATAAACATACTTACTAAATACAAGGTAGTTATTGTCCATTGTTATTTGATCCTGACAACATTGGAAGTGGTGGTCTAGTAAGATCTCACCACAAAATTTCAGAATTGGGATCCCAGTGAAATATCGCATTTGTTTAAATTGTTCCAGATCCTCACAATTGAATAGTTAAAACCCAAAGAATGGTAAAATGGTAAATTTACAATAGGTATTGTTAAATTAGTTTACTATAAGTCGAGATGTCCACACACAAGGTCCTACAAGGTAAGGATAACCCACATAATTGTAATATCAAGTATGTAATAATCGTTTGTAATACTAGTAATTATGATGCTAACCACACTGGTACTAACGGCCCAAATGTATTTTGTAATGGAGATAATCGAGTCAAATCGATTGCTTATGAAAAAATTGCTCGCATCATTCTACAACACCTAGCCCTATATCTGTTAAGAAGTAGAACAAACGGTTATTATGTAATACCGAATTTCAATCAATCAAACAATGATTCTTTCAAATTGAAAATTATACAAATCAAACTTATGAACACTGATCTAGTGATCTGTAACCTAACATCAAACCCAATAGTCGAATTTTATCACAATAGCTCAAACATTACACAAAATATCAAATCAAAAATAATCCATCTACTTCTAACTTCAATATCAAATCAACAAGACAATTATGGACCACCAAAAAAAAATACGATCCAACTTCAGTCGATTCTGACAAACCACACAAGAAAACAAGCAGCACCGCATAATATTCGGATAATTTTTTCGTACACTGAAGCAACTCGTCAACAATCGAGGACTACTTGAAAATCAAAAGGTGTGATGTTGGGTGACCAAAGCTAGATTACTGTTTTTTGTAAGATTAGTAGACAGTGTTGGGTAGTCTATAAAAATTAATTAATCAACGAATAATAATTTATTAATGTGACCACCATGCTACATAATATTTGTTTAATTTTTATAGAAACACAATCATGACTGCAATAATTTCAAACAGAAAGCTGAGCAAAAAATAGCTAATCTAAAATTAGAAATTGAAAAACTGAATTTTGAATAAATAATATACCTAGATCATTTAAGTAAAAATAAAAAGACAGTTCTGGATTCTGAACCTACTGGCTCAACCCTATACCTGCTTGCTCAACTCAGTACACCTGGCTTGCTCGACCCAGTACACAGTTTAGCTCTACCTATGGTTGCTCTTCTCCTCGACCCATGGGTTGAACGAGCCTATCCATCACATACGTATACGATATACCTCCACCAGCCCGCTCTTCCCTATACCTTCTTGCTGGTCCCGCCATCTATCACACACGTTTATGATATACCCCCGCTATCCCGATCTTCTCTAACTAAGACCACCGCCACCTACCAACATTGCCACGGCGAGTGGAAAATAAATTAAAAATTTTTCCGCTGGACAGGAATTTGAACCCGGGCCTCTCGCATGAAAAGCGACCACCGTACTGAGCCACCTACTCGCACATGCTAATAAAGGTATATTCTATCTCATTTAACTTGTGTTTACGACGTCCACTTACGTACGTGATGTATAATTTCTCCCCACCACTATACCATACCAAGGCCCGCCAGTCCGCCGGTGAGTTATCGTGTTTACGTTATTAGTTATCAGTTATCACATTACCGTTTTCATAATCATTAAATGTTTTCGTTCTCCCGGTATTCATAAATTTTTACTAAAACTATTCCGTTTATAAACGTCAACATCATTAACAAACATGTAGCTACTAGCATAAAATGCAGAAATATATACACAAACATTCCTTTGTAAGCGTCATCAGAGTGTACTAACCTCAAAATTAATTCGTATTTACCAACTCACGTGGTCGTGTTGTTGTGGGTAAAGTAAATCGTAAATCGCGATTCGTATTTTGTGTTTTTGAACTTGTCGGTTAGCTTCCTTACAAAATGCCTCACAAGACGTTGAAGACACGCAAATCTAAGGCAAATGCAAGAACTAACGAAACTACTGTTGCCATCGAAGAAAAGGATACTGTTAATGAGGTTGGAGAATCGATTAAATTTCATGATGTGCCAGAATCTCTTAATGTATTTACTAGTGATGATACTTATTCAATCATTAAATGGATAGAAGATTTGGAAGACATGAGTGAAGTATGTGGATGGTCTGATGTTGAACTTTTTATATATAGTAAACGGCTATTGTCAGGGTCTGTTGCCTTATATGTACGTTCTGAATCGGGTATTAAGTCATGAAATTTATTGCGGGAATGTTTGATGAATGAGTTACGTAATAGTTTAACTTCGGCTGACGTGCATAGACAGCTTACAACCAGAATAAAAAATTATGACAAATCTCATCAGCAGTATTTGTTTAAAATGATGGAAATAGCTAAACAAAGAGATGTGTCTGAAGATTCACTATTGGAATATGTCATTGCTGGCATTCAGGATAGTGAAATGAATAAGACTTTGCTTTATGGAGCTACAACAACAAGCGAATTTAAAATGAAACTACAATTGTATGTTAAGATGAAGTCAAGGATGCAAATCTCTGAGTCAGGAATATCTAAGGTTTTTAATGGTGCTGCAAGTAATCATAACGCAGGTAATATAAAACAAAACTCGATGTCAGGTATTTCGAACACAATAATTAGATGTTATAATTTTGGATCTAAGACACATCAACATAGGGAATGTCCAGACTTGGATAATGGTCCTAAATGTTTTGCTTGTATAGATCTTTTGGCCACAAATCAACAGAACACCCTGATAAGGAAACTCAAACTGTTAAAATGGAGGGGAGCTGTAGTAAATAAAAAAATTATGCAAAAATAAACAAAATGTATTTACTCAAGGATAATTATTCACAATAATAATATTCTATCTGTACATAATAGTTCAGTGTATGTACTGTACAAATATGTATAATAACCGTACCAATGTACCGACAAAAATCGTTGTCTTTAATAAAAATACAGGCATTCAGCTAATGGTACAACATATTTATCATAAGAAATATAAAATAATTATAAAAATTTAATTTTAATTTAATTTAAAAAAAATTGAGAATTACAGTTGAACTGTATAAGGTTTATTAATACTTAAGGAAAAATGTAGGAAAAGCTATTACAAGTTTTGGCCGGGGCTTAGAACCCCCAACCTATAACGCGCTTATGTTTGAGATTATCTGTTGGTAACAATTATTTTTTTTTTTTTTGATTTAACTACCAAGTTATAAATAATATGCATTTTAACAAGGGAATTGTGATTTTATAACACTTGAGTTCCCTTTTCTTGCCTGCGTCGCCTGAATCCAATGAATGCTAATGATGCTGTAGAGGGTAGATGTATTTGACAAAAACGTATTGACTAGCTATTTCGATTCCCTGCTTTTTTAACAACGTTATTATCATGATTTAATGTGGAATCGTGTATGGTGAGGTATGAGTATCGACTATCGACTAATCAGGTTACCATATACTATTTAGCCAAACTCATATTATGAGCAATTGTGCGAGATTTTAGTAGCGTATATTTATTTATACCGATATTATATAATATTGTTATCATAATGACGTAGGTATAAGTTGTTTTGTGATTTGATGTACAAAACCAACATCATCGTTCAAATCGAATAGTAAAAATACACCTTTCAGCGTATACACCTATCTATGACCTATGGGTAATGAGTATACACGTGACGTATAGGTACGCGATATAATTATTATTTTATTTTATATTATAGGTATATTGTGTAATTGTCAGAAATTCCACAAGCAAACAAAATTTTAACGCTCGCGGCTTGCCTCTGATCTGGTATACGTCACAGACGAGGCGTGCGACGTGTGCGATAATACGTGAAACCAACGTAGAGGTGCAAATGACGTGTGCGGTAAGTACATAAAACGTAGATTCCACATATTATCGTATATATTATAATTATTATTATATAAAAATATTATAAGTTTAATTACAAGATAATTTTTTTTTTCAGTTAACATTAATATTATGACTTCGAATTGTTGATTTAAAAAAAAAACCGTACTAGGTAATAATTTTACATTTTTTTTTCGACCATATTTACATCAAATTATGTTAATTTAGCTATATAAATCATACTATTATTATAGCAAAAAAGTTGTTGTATACCAATATATAACACTAGTATAGTAATATGTATAGGTAATAGGTATATCAATTATAATTACAATTGAAGTAATTTTTTTTTATTACCTATTTTTTCTTATTTAATGTTTAGAAAAGAATTATTTTACTCCAAATGAGGAAGTTAAATAAATGTGAGTCATCGTTAAAAAAATAAAAACATTTCTATTACCACAATGTGGACATATTATTGTGTTATTGTAAATATTTCAAACCAATTCCTCGTGGAATCTGGATTTGAAAAATAAATCTAAGAATTTAACCTCATGTATATGTAGTATTGGGAAAAAAAAACTATGATATAAGCGGGGAACAGTGGACGTAAGGAATAGGTAAGTTTAAGATGTGCGTGTAAAATGGGAGTACGCTAATAGGATAGAAAACGGATGTGTAGTGAATAAGAAATTATAATAATTTTAATAGAATGGTCATAAGATAATAATATTATATTCAGTATAGGTATGTGAATATACCTACATGGTATTCGGAAAAAAAATCCCCGGAAAAAAAATCCCCGGAAAAAAACCCCCGGATAAAAAATCCCCGGAAAAAAAATCCACAGGAAAAAAAATCCCCGGAAAAAAAATCCCCTAAGTTTGCTTCGTTGTGTTTGCTAAGTTTACTTATATTTAACTGTACATCTTAAATGGAGACAACAAAATATGTCGGTGTAACGTCCTCTTAATAAATGCGATTGCGATTACGATATAATAGGTACCGACTGACAAATTAGTTTCGGTCCAGGACGCATAACAGACGTAATCGAATTTTAGACAGATAAAAACATTATCGCGACGTATTGAAATCATTATAGTATGATTAACAAATAATTTGACGACATTTCTTGAACTTATTGTCTAGAAAAATATTATTGGTGGTCTATTTGTGGACCTACATAATAAGCCTGGTGCTAACAAGGTATCAAACTATCAAAGTTACGATAGCCCTAGGATGTGTGTCTGTCTACCTTGTACCTGAAATCTATTCTCTTGTGTAAGTATTATTCTACTGCTGTTTTGAGATTATACGTAGGTACTTGGTATATATTCAAATGTATGTGGATATTTAGCCTTTAAGATGTCAGTTGTTGCTTCTTCGATAGATTCGCAAATTCGATCGTTAGCGTGGCGATGGAGTCTGGTTGGATGATCAAAATTACTATACCCACTTGTTAACTGTAGTACTGTATTACACTGTAAAGCTTTTATAATTACACCGGTTATTGTAATGACATATCGGGTGTAATAACCTTAGATTGAAGGTCTCGGTTACTCCAATATTGTAAGTGCTAATTTGTATCGATTATTATGACGTCTGTATTATGACTAAACGGATGTTATGATGGTTATTTTCGGTTATATTGGAAAAATATTTTACCTATAATGACTGTATTAAATGTTTATCGAAGCTAATAATATAACAACCAATAATATTAAATCTTAAAAACAATTTTTAAAGAAATTGAAAAAAATACTGCATGATCTTTATACAGAGTACAAACTAAGATAACTGATTTTTTTAATATAATGTATATTATATTTCAATTTTAAAATAATAAAACAATTTGTTTTTATTTTATTTTTTACTGTGTGTATTGAAGTCCCGATTTAGTGATACAAATATGACACATTGATTGTAATACAATAGTAAGTTCAAATAAATAATCAAGATTTCAAATTGTATTTTATCATTTTGATTATAATGAGAATCGGTTATTATTGTAACTAATTTTGACTAGTCCCTTGAACGTCATTATAAACGGTTTCTAATGTATTTACATTTTACTCATGAATAAATTATGTGAGATGAAGTTACCGTAAGTTATGTGTGAACGGAAAATATAATATAGATTTGTAAATTCAACGCATGTATTCCTAGTGCATCCCACAACGCATACTTACGGTATGAATGTATGATTGGATAACCCTCTATAGAATATCATAACGCTTGAATATTTATAATACCTAGAACATTTCTGTTTAAGGTTGATGGTACACCTTAATCTTAAACAAAGTTAATGCAATAATATTAAGGTGATTAATTGAGGATTTTTATGCAAATGATATAAGCTTTAGATTAAGATAAATTCAGAGCAACAAAACGACTTCAATAATAAAATTGTGCTGAGGAGATTTTAGTCTTATATTCAACTTTTTTGAGTGTCTTGTACAAATTATTACATATAATAATGAAACGGAGTATGAGAGAAAAAGAGTACACGTGCGTTAATGAATTAGGTACCTAGATACTTTATTAAAACAAGAGAGGCCAAGAGAGCACCGACTTACTAGGGAGGGGAGGCGTGTGTATGGTCTAATTGTAAGCTTGGAGGTGATGTCCACTTCTACCTACCTTATTTGTTGAGATTCTCAATACTATAGGAACTTGTCCGTGTTTTGATTGAGATTGGTAAGGGTGTGTGATTTTTAATATTTTTATCTTACGGTGTTGTTCTAAATTTATTGTTAGGTATTTTTATGTGGTGTACTATACTTTCGTTTTATGATTTTGTCAACTGATAAAGGGCATAATATAATATATGTGGTGTCTGGCGCTTTGGAATGTGTCTCGTGTCTGAATTACTGTTTGAAGTTAAGGGTGTATATTTTATATTATTATTCAGTCATATTGTTTTTTTAACTGCTCTGTGCGTCTTTTATCGTGATGTACAAAATGTAGTTACATACATATTACTTATATGGTCAAATATTAAATGTATCTATGTATGTAATCAAACCAAGGTTCACCAAAATGAAATCAAACAAAACAGTCCATTCAATCAATAAACCACAAATACTAAAACACTCCACTGTAGGTACCTATGTTATGGTATTCCAACCCTGCATAATATCCAGACACATATTATTATAATTACAGATACCTACACCACATCATTATTAATTATCTAGTTACCATATTATTATATTACTCTCTATATTGACTGCTAGTATTATTAGGTATACAGATAAACACGAGTGACTTTTGACTCACAACCACAAGCCCGGAGTAAGGAGGGTCAAGGGTGGCACGGTCCCAGGGCCCATTTTTATATCCAATATATAATTTTTTTAACGCATCCAATACAGTTTAAAAAAATATATATATTTAAGTAGGTAGGTATAGGTAGTAGGTAAATTATTATTACTTAATAAATAATAATTATAAAATAAAATTGTTCTCAATTTTATATCACGAAAAATTACTATAAATAATGAACTGTGTTGGCGAACACAATTTTGATTATGTTTTTTTTTCTGAATATTTTCCATTACTGATTTAACTATTTAAGTATATAGGTAGTTATAAGAAAAAAATATTTAGCTCTTGTAAATTAGGTATTTCAGTTAAAAGTATTAATGCATATTATACTGAACTTTCGAGGACCATAGTTAATAAGTAATAACCTAGCAAACTAAAATTGATCATTTGACTGTCAAAATGTTTAGACAAAAACCTTTACCAGAATCAATGAAAAAATATAGTGGTTAGGAGGTACCATTTGAAAAAATAAAGTCGATTTTATTATTGGTACAACTGAGTGTTTAAAAATTTTGAAAATGTTATAAAAAAAATGCCTGTTAAAAATAAAGAAACAAGTCTTTTTTTGTTTTAACGAAATTCCATATCATCGATCCATAATAATTGTTAAAAAAAAACCCCCATGTACTATGACATAAGATACACGCTGTATATTTTTTGCATAGTAAAAAACTATACAATAATATAAAGTTGTTAATATGTAATAATACAATTATTTTCGAAGTTAAAATTAAAAGGGGGTCCACTAAGTGTAAGGTGTCCCGGGGCCCAATTGATCCTCGATCCAGGATTGCGCAACCATCAAGTCCATTAATTACAAACATTGCCTCCGATATTGTTATCTGCGTTTCTAATCACCATCTTGAAATAATTTCCCTCGTGAGCTTTATAGTATATACGAGCTACTTACGAAACAGATCCTGGAACTGAAAAGGAATAAAAACACGTGAGTTTTACCCCTGCAGAGACGTCTAGTGTTAAAGTTGTCTACGGAAGAGTAAATAAAAAAACAGTAATTAATAATGTTAATAGTTAATAGTTAATACAATAATAAAGTTAACGATACTATTACAATATATCTCTATATTATATTACCTACTATAGTTTTAACTACCCTGGGACGTTACTCCCTCGTCCTAATTCTAGTTTATTAATTTAATACATTAAATAATAGTATACATATTATATAATATATATATATAATATATTGTATGTATGTGTGTTTATAGATGATATCGTAATGTTTATACTCAACGAACAATTAAACGGATTTATAAAACTATAAACAAATATTGTCGTTCGATTCCATATAGTTACCAGACAATGGTATTAGAGGATCATACGCTTTAAATATATACCTAGTTTATAATATTATGTACCTGATCAATATTTTATTGTTGTTTTCTTCAAATAACACATACGCTCACATACTCGACGCCCCGTGACAATATTTCTATTTTCATTTTCATACAGATTATCTATCACTACGTGTAATGCGAGTTGCCATAGCTTCCATCGTTAAAACTTTATGTATAAGCCCCGTGGGACACCTATATAAAAGGTCTCCTTATATCCACCAAGTACAAGTGATATTTTTGAGTATAATATAATATATTATACAGTATAAATGGGTGGATAATTTACAATTGCCAACATAGTTAAAAATATATAGCTATAGGTACCTACTGCAGTATATATATATGTGTGTACCTATATTATTATAGAGGTACGTACTATAGTTACGAGCTGATTTGTCTGTACACAGAATCCTGTCAATTTTTCGTATTTCAAAATGATTTAATAATAATGAGTAGTCGAAAACAATATTTTAGAAAAATTATTTTTTTTCGATTTATAAATGTATTTTAACATTTCATATTTTTACTATAATATAAAACTATAAATATTTTTATAAAAATATGGAATTATAAATGTCTTATCATATTGAATCAGAAGTAGTTGTCGTTGTTTGTTGTTACAAAAATAAATAGTAAAACATATAAAACTATAAAATATAAATAGCTAGTTTGAATGATAATATATTACCTATATTAAAACATCTAGGTATCGAGTTCTCAGAAACTTGATGAGACAATAATGAGTGTTTTATTATTTTATGTTGAAAGGCCCATTTCGGATTTGAGTGCCCCCATATTTTTAAATAGGGTAGTACAATAAAAAAAAACAACAATAATAGTAAAAAGGTGCTCTGCTATACAGTAGGTTACAAGGAAGGGGGTCACTGTATAATGGATAGTATTAAATTTGAATTCAATGATATAATATCATTATACAAGAAAAACGATTCTGAGCGGAGACGGATGTCAGTCTAGGTATAAGACATATTATATACCTAATCTATGGTTAAAACAAAAAATTGACAAAATAAATTCCAAATTAATCATATTACAATATCCATTAGGTACTTATAACGCGTTATACATCAACAACGAACCGTGATACTATAATAGATATATAATAGTATACTTTAGAAGTTTCAATTACCCACGAATAATATTATATAATTACAACATAATAACTAAAATATTTATTCTAGGTTTTTCATTATGTAATTACGTCTAAATTTGAACTTAAAATTACTATAAAAATAAACTGTGTCTATGTATTTTTTTATATTATTTGGTTACAGAATTAACTACTTACGTGGAACCTTGTTTTAAATTTTCAATCCTTAGATATAAAAGTTGAACATTTTAAAAATATTTAACTACTAAATAATTATTCAATTTTAAATTTCATACATTTTGTCAAAATTCGATCTTTAAATGCTTATAAAAAAAAATTGTTCCCATGTATTTTTAATATTTTTAAATTTATATTATAACAATATATCAGAAGCCTTGTATTAAATTTTTACACTTTTGGCCCAAACTTTATTGATATTTATAGAAAAAAAAAACTAAAAAAATTGAAAACTGAAAATGTCCGTTAACAGCTCAAAAAGCGTCAAAATATTTTCAAAATTGTATGGTGTAAAGGAACTTCTAGTATAAAATTCAGTGAAATTTTCATGTATCTACAGTTATTAATTTTTGAATTACAATAAAATAAGGAAATCGCTACATAAGAAATCGAGTGAATATCCAGTGCTGTAAAAATTTGAATTTCAAACGGTCATAAAAATTTAATATGACTTTCTTATACACATTTTTTTTTGTTGATAAAGGTAGATAATCTTATAAGGAATCTTGTATTACATTTTAAAATCTTAGATTTAAAAAGAAAAATTTTTACGAATTCTTAACTCAAAATAAT
>WHPZ01589559.1:21936-37681 GCA_016617965.1 Macrosiphum rosae
AAAAAAAAACTGTGACTAACGATTTTTAATATTTTTCATCTGACTTTGAAACAATATAGTAGGAGCCTTGTATTAAATTTTCAAGTATTTTTACTCAACAAATAAACTTTTATTGATATTCATAAAAAAAAAAACTAATAAAATTGGAAACTGAAAATGTCCCTAAACAGTTCAAAATAAATCAAAATATTTTGAAAATGTTATCGTGTATAGAAAATGCAAACATAAACAACCACTGAAAATTTCATGTATCTACGGTCATTAATTTGTTTTAAAGTTACACCAAAAACAAAAATCGAATTTCTCGAAAACAGATTTTGCGTAAAAATTCCTGTTTTTCCTTAATTATTCTTTTGTTTTTCATGGCGCTTTTGAAAACTACTATTTTGACCTCCCCAATGCACCAACGATATTCACTTTCCAATCGAACAAGATACTGAAGTTAAAAGCGAAGCATTATTTTGACTACTTATCGTGTAGTGTGTACACAGACAAAAAAAAAAAACAAAAAAATAAAAAAACACACTTCATTGTAAAATCAATACATTCATCGTTTCACTCAGAATCTAAAAATGTATGTGGTGTAGGCCCTTTTAACAATTTCAATTTTATAAACGTCCTTCTAAAAACATATAATAATAGTGGTATAAGTCCTTTTAACAATTTCATTTCTACAAACACCCCTTTAATTTTCTACAGTATTTGTATATATTGTATTATACATTAGACTATATTATATTGTATCTATTAACTTGTCGGTTTATTGTCAACTGATGATATGCAATTGGAGGGAAATTTGTTATCAAGTGTTACCAATACAAGTGATGTTCAGTGTGTAACCTAGTAAAACCACTTTGTTCGATCCTGTAATATACAAACACCAATAATCACGATTATTGTTATAAACTGTGGAGGTTATAAACAATTAGCATTTAGCATCCATTCGGTGTGGTATAACTGGCCCTTTCAACAGTTCTGTGTAGATTATTTTAATTTTTAAAAGGGAGTCTGTATATCTTGTATTCGATATTGCCATCTTATTTTTCAATACATGCATACGAAGTAAATCAGAAAATGCTCGTTGTTTTTCTGAAAATTTAGATAACAAAAAGTCAAAAACGTATTTTTCGATTTTGTGTGGTTAACACCCTTTTAACAAAATACCGTCGATATAAAAAGATAATATTGATATCTTTATAAACATAAAATTGAATTTAAAAAAGGTGCTCTGCTGTACAGTATGTTAAAATCGTATACATTTTTTGGGGTCCTCTTATAAAACATCCATGGGCCTTTGGTGTGCCAGGCCGACTCTGATATTAATAGTTAAAACCTATTAAAATATCCATTATTTGAATTTATTTGTTAATAATGATTAAGACTTTAATATTAGCAGTAATCGTATTCTTCTCACAAATTGTTTTTTTATTATTCTTAATTTAATTTAGATTTATGCTTTTAGCAATTATCACCAAGTTAACTCTGTATAAGTATATGTGTAGTGAACTATGAATGTTTAATTTTACAATTCATATTATAATTCAAAATATATTGCATATTATGTTTTTCGAAAAAACGAAAAAATAAAAATGAATAATTCCTATTATAATATGTCACATTGGTTGATCTAGCAACTGACAGATGAACTATGAAATTTTTTTTTATCATAATCTGCTTTTGAAAACTTCCAGAAAAGAGTACGTTTTTAGACAGTGAGTCTTGATCAAAATTAATCAATAATAATAATTATAGTAAAATATATTATAATGCATAATATAAAATATGAATACAAATAATATATTGTTTTAAATACTTCGCACAAACCTATGGTGTTACCCGGCGTATAGTATATGCAAAAAAAGTACACATTATACATTGCTTGGTGCGTTGGTGAAATTAAGATGGCGTTTGGATTGTTTGGGCTCGCGTATTTATTATTCATTGTGCTTTTGGGAATAAAAATATATGCTCCCACAGTTCCACGTCACACAGTTAACATTTTAACTATTGGAAATAAGGACCATTAATTTATTATCGTTATTTATTCTATGTGATGGCCTCGATGAAAAATAAACGACACAACGAAGCTCTGATTGTTTTGGGCTAGTGTATTTTAAGCATTGTGAGCTCGGAAACAAAATATGTCTACGTCGCTTGGCCAGGGGCGTCCCTAAAGGGGAGGGGCGAAATAGGCGACCGCCACCTCCATAAGTCGTGAGAAGTTCTGTTTTTGCTAATAGATAAATACATTTTATAAATTTCCAAAATAGAATAATACCTACTGGTTTTTTAAAAATTATTAATTAGACCGATCGAAATAGGTTAAAGATTTGATAAAATAATAAATCATAAGTTTTCATAAGTATTCAATATTTTACTATTTTAGCAATATATATAGGTACTGCTTTCGTCGATGGGGAGCTATATGATCTTGTTACTAAATTATGTTTTTATTCCCTATACTGAACTATAAAATTAATCCGTTGAAATATGAATAATATCATAATAAATTGCATGGATATAGGTACAGTAGGTACTTTCATTATTAATATAAAATTGTATTTTTTTTTTATTTTTTAGTCTTGTAGCGATGTTGCGCACTGGCTATTGTGTAACTATAGTGTTGAACTAATAAATATTATCTAATATGTGACATTCGGTTTAATTTGGCACGAGGCTACAGACGGCAACGATTACATCCCTCCCATCAGATCAACGCGCGACCGGTTCGCTCACATCCGCGGGCTTCTGCACTATGCAGTGTTAATGTCCTTATGTCATTGCTCAATTATTTTTATGTATTTTTTTTATTTTAACCACCACTTAAACGTGACGATTATTCTGTGGTTTCTGGGCCGTTCTGGAATGACCTGTGCCATAATATTTAACTGTTAATATTACCTACATTATTACCTGTTTCATTTTCATGCCGATGACCGTTTTATGTATTTTTTTGATTTATTGATGTTATACGCTTATACATATTTTTTTTCTAACCAGTGTCTGGTACCCTGGTCAATAATAATATAATTTATGCAATATGCATATATTATACAGCTGTATTAATTTGTATAATTTTATCAACATTTTAATTTTTGTGGTAGATGATATAAAAAGTGAATGATGTACTTACTACATGATCAAGTTTGTTTGAGTGTAAATTCGGTTCGATACAAATCTAAAATGTAATAGATACTTTGAAGAATATTTAAATTACGGTTTTATCTAGTTTTGATGGATTGACAGATTTTTATTTTGAATGTAGGTACCAATTGTTGCCTTTTAAGTACAGTTAAAATTTAACAAATCAACTAACATTTAATTGATATAATCGTTGTATCGTTTCTATTCTCGTGACTAACATACTTGTCTAGAATTTTGATTTATAAATAGAATATAAAAATCATAACAATTTAACATTAGATATTTTACACGAGTTCCGAAAAATAACTGACACAAGTGGAATAATAGTTTTCTACGACACATTATAATGATGAACTCGAATTTATTTTCAAATCTTTTTTATACAATTTAATTGAGTAATAGGTAGGTACATTTGGAACAAAATACGATTTGTTTATCAGTAAAAAATTAAAAAAAAAGATACCTAATATTGTGCATGGTTTAAGACAGCGGTTCTCAAACCGGGGGTCGCCAACAATATTTTTGGGACTGCCAATTAATACACTTTTTAATGCTATCATAATTCATAATAGAAGAGTTGCCAAAAATGTTAGTGCAGTATAGGAGGTTGCTGCAGCCACGAAAAGGTTAAAATCGCTGGTTTAGGGTACAGCGATATCTACAGTGGTATACTGGATTACGGGGTTTGATGGTAGCTTAAAATAGTGAAACTAAGTCGTTAAAATCAAAACGAATATGATTTACAGTGGTTAAAAAAAATGAAAAAGGTGATAAACGTAGGTGATATTGTGATAATATTATTATGCCTTCATAATAGAAAATAGTTCATTGGGAATATTGAAGTATAATATAGATTATGGATAGGTATAAATAGTAAATAATAATAATAATAAAAGTAATGCGTGATACCTCAGCTGACCAGATTGCAGTACTTACATACAATTTGGAGGAAACAAAAAGAGAAAAATATTTTACTGGTTAAAAACTGCAAAGATATTTAAAATATTATATGATAATTATAACTCAAATGATAATATACATTTTCTCAAAGGCATAGCTATAAGCTCACAATTTACAAACATGTATAACCTCAGTACCTATACCTAATGGCTAATTAAGTAATATTTATTAAAGTGTACAATTTTAGGTAAATATTTAATTTTTAAAATCATAATTAAAATATTAATATTAATAATTTCGACTCTAATCATAATACATCACCTTTTCCACTATTAAATGTAAATAATTATGACAAATAAGTATTTTTATAGGAAACTTTTTTTGCATAGGATTTTGTACTTTTTACTTTGTTATTATTATTTTTGCTATTTTGGCCTAGACCCGCTTGAAGAATTTCCAATATTGAGTTCTTCAATAATTCATTTATGCAGTAGTTGTTATTGTATATTAGTATCAGCTTGGTAGCATATACTTGAGAGTCTCTTGGCTGGCACTTGCAGTGAACTTGGTTTCCGGCGCCTTAGTTGATTCAGTCCTGTGACCGGAAGTGGACCCCTGATAGTGCACGCTGTTGTCATCGGATTCAAGCGTAAAGATAGTTGTATTTTCTTCCTTGTATTCCGTTTTCAAACGGTTCTCGAAGCCAACACTACCGTTTTTGTTCAAATGCGACCCAACCCATCCCTTTTTCATGCCATAATTCCGGACCAGCTTTCTGCTCTTACTCTTCGTCAGTAACTTCATCAGTTCCTTTTTGAATCTCGGGTGCGTGATGGCATAAAACCACGGGTCCGTGCAACTAGCAGCTTTGCAAAACAAAGCCGGGATCATCGAGCTTAACGGTGAGATGTACCCCTTAAGGTCGAATACACCCAGCAGTGCCACCACGGCGTATGGCGTCCACGACACAAACCACAGCACCAGAGCCCCGATCACCATGTACCCCAGTCGTATATCCGTTTTCCTCTTCTCTTCTTGTTGGCCAACCCTGCTGGTGACTATTTCGGTGGTCATCCACACCGCCATCAGTATGTTCACGTAACAGTACAGTATTATTGTGAACGGTATGCACCACGCCGCCGTAAAGAATACTAGGATAAACCTCTTGTCTTGGTCGTCGTCCGATAGGTAGTCGAAGCTGCAACTTGTCAGGTATCCTTCCGACACGTACCGACTGTACCCCAAATCTAGTACCGGTACGATAGAGAACGAAAATCCGTAAATCCATATCAGTCCTATCCATATCCTGGCCCTTTGTTTAGTGGTTTTCACAGCTGCTTTCAGAGGGCACACTATAACATAATACCGGTCCAAGGATATGGCTGCCAACGTCATAATTGACACGGTCCCGGTCAAGCCACCAAGAAATCCACATACCTGGCATCCTAATTTTATATACAAAATATATTACTAAAGTAGCGTCAAGTCGTTGTAAATGCCATAATAATGTCAAATATACCCAATTTTCCTAGCGCAGGTCCCAGGTAATAACTGTTGTAGATGAATATCCAGGCTTTTGCTAACATAATAAAATCGCTAACAGCCAAGTTAATTATCAACATGTTCGCCGGTGTTTGCAAAGATTTACATCTGAAAAAAAGTAGATATATTTTAAAATATTGATCAAATTTATTTATATTTGCTCGTGCATTTGCTATTAAATGCGGTAGGTGGTTGTTGAGTCATTGAATGCATTATTATTTTTAGTGTGAGTAATCGTACTATTTATATTTTAGTACGATACATACAAAATATTAATGAAATAATCAATACTTCTTATTACCTACTGAATTGTACCTACTGTATGTTAACTACTAACCACCTAGTAAAATACCAAAATATAATTAAATTATTAGGTTTGTTTTCAGTTGAGTACCTATTTGAAATATATTCATTAGCCAGTGAAGTGATAGTTCTCATCTGATTTTTGTCTATAAGATATTATATTGGAATAATAAGAATAAATTTCAAAAGTTAAATTACTATAGAAAATGTGTATTAAAATAAGCACAAACCAGTATTATCCATAGAAATTCACAAATTTCATCTGGTAAAAATAAAATATAGTTTTTATAAGAACGTATGTTGTAGGTATACAAATTGAGTACCGTGCAAATTAAAGTAGGTTATACGTAGATGTGAAAACTGATTACCTACCCCATTTAATAATATGATATTGTTGTAATATCGAAAATATATACTTACTTAAAGTACATGAAAATCACCAAAGAATTTCCGGTGCATCCAAACACCATAATGACGGTGTACAGAAGTCCGAGAACGTAGTGCGACATTGGATTGGGAGGCATGAATTTTAACCAATGGCTATTGATTAGTTTAATATAATCATCTGTGTACAACCCGTGATCCTTCCACAAGTTAACAGGATATTTGGTCTTGAAGTCTATCATGACTATATGAACTTTTGATTAAACAGTATAGAATTTTGTTCAACGTTGCTTGGCCTTTCGGTCGAGTTTTGATTAAGCCGTTATCGCGTTATGTGGTATTTCAATATAAAAGTTTTGAATTGGACAGCAGCAACGATAAAAGGCCAATTTTTGGCCGTATCAAACACGACGTAAATAAAATCTTTTAGACATACAAAATATTGATAGACCGACAAAATTAAACGGGTTTGATTTTTTTACAAGTTTTTGGAAGGTTTTGCTGTGTTGAGGAACTTGAGGATAGATGATTGGCTTAGTGTAGATGACAAGGTTTCAAGATTCATTTCGAGCTTGTTAAATTTGAAAAATCTTGTCGTAGTGAGTGTTGACCATACCTACAAAGTTTTAGTTTGTCACTTTATAATTCGCATCGATACATGTAGTGTATATAACTACTGTATAGGTAGGTACTGAAAAAAAATCATATTTTTGTATGACAACAATGTTTAATTATATTAATAGGTATACTTAACATTTACATCGAGTATGTTGTATTTTATATAGAATAACAGTAAGCATTTTATTTTTAATGGACGATGATAGTAAACTGCTGCTGTTTAAATTATTTATTAACAATAAAGAAAATGTAAATGAGTTAATGATAACAACATACACAAATCATACATTATATATGTAAATATGTTATTAATCATTAGTACTAAATTAATTGGATAAACAATTTAGATTTGAGGAAGTTTTGAGAATCACATGAGTAGGCTATAATACTAATAAAACATCAATAGAAAACCAATTCACCCCATTCCAAATTCTATCAAACATCCATAAATTTCTTACTCTCCCTCAGTGACGTGGTGAAGATAATTTTTTGAGGCCTGTACCTCAACATAAATGGGTGGGTGGTGTACTGGTGTGGTATACTGATGTGAGGCCATAAGAATAATATGAGATTGACTTGTCAAAATAGAAAATTAAATGTTAACAAATAACAAACCGTTGAGAAGATAGGGGACTTGTAAATTATACAGTTTGTACTTATAAAAGTAGTGGTGGTGGTGGTGGTGGTGGTGGTGGTGGTAGTAAAAATTAAAATGTATTGGACCTCACATGCAAAAAATGTTCTACACGCCACTGCTCTTCCTTATATAACAACCAAATCGGTATACATTAAATTTCAAGCATGTAATAACGAATTTAAACTTCTATTACAAATTCTTATTGAATCATTAAGTAGATCGAAACAATAATAAACAATTACACAATTTGTTGAGAAATAACAACTGTTTAGTGGCATGATTCTTAGTTTATACATGTGCGTGTAAAAGGCGGGAACATGAAATAAACACGCAGATTACTCCGCCTAGCTTGAAGCTGCACACACTAATAATAATTTATAATAGGTAAACTCACGCACACGCACTCACGTGGGATATATAGTCGCTAATTAACACCTTAAATACGGTGTGGCATTCATAACCAAAAAACTAAATTAATTTTTAATGGTCGCAAGTCACCATATTTATTTTGATACATAAACTCGATTTTTCAAACTTTCTAGACTGCTCGAGTGCACAACGAATATATCGACAAAGGGTTAAGCAGTTGAACTACTTGAACTTAGTTCGTTTTTCAAGATCTCAGTAAGATCTAAATATTTTTTTTGCTAAACTGAGAATATAAAATGTAAAAGTAAAAAGCAGGTTAGTGGATGTCGCTCTGCTGTACAGTAGATTACAAGTGCGTCAATGTATAATGGATTGTATTAAACTTGAATTCAATGATATTTTATCATTGTATAAGAAAAACGATTCTAAGCGGAAACGGTTTGTCAGTCTAGATATTTTATATTGTCATTAATTATTATACCATGTAAGTTGAATTAATATAATAATTAATAATAGGTATTATTTTTTTTTTTATTCGTTTCTATGGTAATAAACAAAGCGTTAGAAATTAAAATCCAATTTTTAGCGGTTCTTCGTAATTGTTTGGTGGTTTTTAACGTGGCATTAAATAACTATTGATAAAATCGAAAAATTACCTCTCTAAAGTACCATCTTGATCCAATTTGGTAAAAGATAAGATACTATATGTGGAAATCGAAGGATTCCTTCTGGTAGACATTTTGTATACAGGATATAAAAAAAAAAAAAATAATAAACACCATTGTAAAACCACTAGCTTCCTCGCTCCGCTTAGAATCTAAAATATTACACATGAGTTAAGATTGTACTGAGCTAAAACCTAAAATTCTATACCTACCAAGAATTATAAATTAGCTTTAACACATATTTTAAATTGTAAGTATTTTCGTATCATACTTACTCTTGCGTCTTGCTTAATTTCTTGTCAATTATATTACCGTACACCATACACATGTGCCTTCCTTCTATTCGAAAATCTAACTATAGGTTCTATGTCCGCTGCTTTTTCTCCTATTACCGCCAAGCTTCCAGTATTTCTGCTAGTAGGTACTGATCTCTAACATTCCTTGAGCCACTACCTACGTTACCTTCAAGCACGCAAGTCTTGTGGACAACCCGCCAAAACAGGCAGATTAACAAACCACGAGACCTTGGTGGATTGGAGCCTCATGGGGTTTTTACCTAATACTTAAGTGAAAGGTGAAGGGAAATTACTCAAATTAGGGAATAAACATAAATCATAATAATTCGCGTTCGTGGTTGGACAAAGAAAAAAATTTAAATGTGGGTACTTGATATACAAAGGTATATTTTATATCTATGCTGCTCGAATTCGAGTTATTCTCTGGGCTAGAGCTTAGCAGGTCTACAACTCTAAAAATCCAAACACTAATTGCAAATTAAAAATAAAACTATTGTTATAACTGTAAAAATAAAACACCGTGGACAGCGTCATATACGATGGCTAAGTATAGCTATATAAACACTATTTTACTCATATACCTATGTCAAGATCATCATCATCAATATAATAACTTAAGGTGCCTACATAACTTTAGGTACAGAGGTCCCTCTGGTTAAATAAAGGTGGAATTTAAACAGCCTGTTATTAATTATTATTTATAGGTATACTGAATAGTCAATAGTCATCTTATAGACAATTAATAATATTAAAATAATAATAATAATAATAATAATAAATTATCATGTATTAGACAAGGGTATGAAGAAAAAAAGTTGGTAATGGAGAACAAATGAACAGCCTCAACACACGATGTAGGGGCTGATTAGAAACTTGTGTAACAAAATTGGGGAGTATCTTCACCATTTTTGTAACACAAATTTGTGTTCACCTCAGTTATATAATATTTCTATATAAAACGGATTCGGGACGTACCTAATAGTCATTTGCTATGACTTATAATATGTTTTTATATTATATTATAATTTAAAATTTTATATTACCTCATGAAGTGGCCCGCCAGCGCTGCGCACGCCACGGGTGTAGAAGACGACGTTCTACTCCATCTTAACGAGGCTGTACAACTTGACAGTAAAAATGTTAGGTGGCACCTGGAAGAGTGACACGCGTGAACAGTGTAAACGAGATGAAAATAAATAACGGAAACACTTTCCAGAATGCGCCTGTTTCTGCGGCTAAACCATAAGAAAGAAAACGGAGAGAGATAGAGAGAAGGCGAGAGAGAGCGTTACTGCAGCAACAGTCGGGCGGAAGGAAAAACAGACCATAATGCAGAATGCATTAAGCACTATAGTGGAAAGGGAAATTATAGATTGTGGCCGGGGCCAGAGAGCAAGTACATAATATTTTAAAGTATACATGTATAAAATAATAATAGTAATAATAATCTTAAAAGTAATTATTACGGTGGCGGCAATGGCGGTTTCGATATGGTGAAACTCGCACCATATAATAATATAATGTGTCGATGATAATATGATATTATACGGCATTGGCATTCGGTGCGGGTATAATACATAATCAGCCGACGTTGTTCGCAGCGGGCTAACAATTAAGGCGACGACATTATACGTACCTACTTCTATGCAAGACTATAACCATAGGTACTTGTTATAGCCTATAGGTACCTACATTTGAAAGGTTTTTTTGTATTAACATTAAATATTAAACGGGTACTAAAATAATTTAAAATATAGTTTTATGGTAAATTCTATAGATATAATATTGTGTCAGTTAACTTTGCCACTCCAGTCCTCCACTGGATAATAAAACATTTATACTTATTCATCACATAATACATACAAGATTCATATAATACTTATGGTTATGTATACACCAAAACTCACCAATAGACAAATAATTTTGGTCCTGAAGAGCTCTCGTCGACAAGTAACCTATAGGTAAGTATTTAAAAATATTTTTAATGTATTTATATTAATTGTATTTAAATACTTATTAGAAATATTAAAAGACCTCATCCACAGTCCAAATATAACGACAGACTTAATGCGCAATTTCGATAGAATATTAAATATATCATGGCCTATTTACATAATCATATCTGTTATTACTTATTTATTATATTAAGTTGACATTGATTAAAATAAAGAAATTCGTAATATATTTTTTGTTTAAACATTTGAATAGGTAGGTAATTTGTACTAAATAATAATCGAAAAACGTAGAACTGTAATAATAAGTATATTGTTCCACTTGTCATGTTTTCAGCTTTAAATATATACTGAACATGAAACTCCACGAGCTTACATGTATGATAATACCTAGTACTGTGAAATAATTAAAAATTAAAAATCACAATTAATAAATAATTATAATGTATTTTTTAATACCTACCTACGTGTTCACACAATATTTTATAATCTTGCTTTTCTACAGGTTTAGACAAATTATTTAAATACTCACTAAAATTAGAAGGTACAGTTATCTATATGCTGTATATTGCAGTTATAACTATTACCGCAGCATAGTAGGTACTGCTATGGGTATAATAAGCAGGTTGTAATGTACTTTTCGTTATTTATAATAATATAGGATAGTGATGTAGTTATCTTGACTGGGATAAATCCAAGAAAATTTTTAAAATTGAAATGTGTTCTACTCTACTTTTAACAATATTGAGGAATATAATATACTTATCATTAATTCAACTCTCCAATAGCAAGTATTTGATATGTAATTATTTACTAGAGAGAAGAAAATATGTAGTATTTAGTTTATGAATTTTTTTTTAACTTTATGTAATACAAATTTTATTTGCAAATATTGTGTTAAAAATATTGCGAAACTTGCACAATACACACATGGAACCTGCATAATGCATACCCATACGTAGAGCATGTGTCATAGTGTTACATCGGGTCAAAGTGTTACGGTAACAATTATTTATATTACGCAGTTCGTATAACACTAAAATAATTGCACGAAATTATCGGCTTTGAACATGTGCATTCTATACTATCGTTGATAAGCAAAGCCAAATATTTTTTGTAGTAAATAAAAATCGAAGTCCAGCTCCACCCGGCCCGAAAAATTGTACAAAAAAAAAAGACCAGGCCCGGTCCTGAATAAAATTTCAAGACTTAAAAAAGCCCAGTCCAACCATTAATTTATTATTCAAAGTCCAGCCCGGCCCAACCCAAAATATTTTATAAAAAAAGTCCAGTCCAACCCTTTATTTTATTTTAAAGGCCCGGCCCAATATCACTATACGGGCCGGGCTGGACTTCGAATAATAAATCAAGGGTTGGACCGGGTTTTTTAAGGATTTTTCTTAGACAAAAAATAATCATAATATAATATAATATATTATACAATAATCAAATAATGATGGAACCGACGTTTGTAGATACAAATATGAAATAGATACAATCACAATGAATATAATATCTTGATTAGTTGTTATATTATAATAAAGCTATTTATATTTTATATACCATAATAATATGTCAAATGTCAATAGATGCATAATAAAACAATAACATTAAAAGTATTTTCTGTTAGATCTAGCTAGTTTTCATCAAATTACAGGTAAATGTAATATATCAACATCAGTTATTATTGTAACCATTAAAATATGTTATGTGGAATTTTTTATAAAATTTTTAAACCAATCCTACAAAAAATACTTAAGACTAGACTGAGCATTTTTTAACAAAATATTATACACCAATGTTAGCCTTAAAATAAAATATGTAGGGCCGGGCCTGGGCTTTTTTTTCACAGTATTTTGGACCGGGCTTAAGAAAACAATTGTTGGACCTGTTTACCGGCTTTTTATGAGCTTAGCAGTATTTTCGGAATGGGCCTGGACTTTTTTTTCACAAAATGTTTTGGACCGGGCAGAAAATGTACGGCCCTTGCAGGTCCATAGTATATAATATCTACATAAGTGTACATTATTATATTATTATTCTAGTGGTTTCAAATTCACGGTGTACGGTGTTTTGCATGTAAAGGTGGCGAAAATTACGAATAAGAAACGTCGACGCTGTAGCCGGTACAGTATTTTTCGTATACCCTGCAGAGAAGTCAATACTTCGTTTGCATACAGCAGACAGAAGTATAGTATTTCTAATTTAAATAACTTGGTTATAATTACATTAAGGTACATAATATTATAATGTGATTATAATATTATACGAATATATTATTATATTATATCATGGGTACGTACCTACTCGGAAAATCTACAATTAATGATTATTTTGAAAGATTTGTGTATGACGAAGACAAATATTATTAATTCGAGAATATCGAATGAAGCACGAACATGAAACCATATCAGCTAAAGGTGCCTTTACAGTAATTAACACTGTATCGTGTCGTCCATATGTTGTTTTTTTATCATCACGTTCTTGGTAGAATGGTATCTATTAGGTCAACGAATGTAACCACGTATCATGTAATCTTATCATATGAGCTTGGCTAAAAGGCGGATTATTTTGACAGAAGGTAGTTGATAACATTTTAACCACTGTTACCGCTCGACGACAAGTTTAATATTTTTCAACTTTCTGGTAACGCTTGGTAACATGGTATATTTATTAGGTTGCCAAAATGTTCAGCTAATTGAAACACTGTAATTTCAACAAGGCGTGTTAAATTATAGACGACACGATACAATGTGAATGCACCTTAAAAAAATAAAAAAATAAAAATAGAAATTACTGTTGTGACCGGTTAAAACTGTGCGCGAGACTAACAAAAAGTTTTTTAAGAGCGTTTTTTTTTTCAAATTCCCATGAAAACGTCGTAATCGCAACAAAACATAGGACTGATAATAATAATAATAATAATAATCATCGCGAAACTCGTATTTGTACGACGATGGGTATTGGGTATGTTTTGGGTATTTTTTTACAAGTTTAAAACGATGCTCGATAACGCATACTCATACAAGGTTGGTGGCTCGTTTACTACAGAAACTACAGGTAATATTGTCACTTTTATACTCACGTTTCTATATAGATAGATATCACTGTTGTTGCCACAGGAAGTCGTTATATCGCAAAGTCGTACCTATTTACTCAAGCGTAGTCAGCAAAATGTTTCCGGTTGTGTGGAAAATAAACTCGTAAAGCCGATCGCGTAAAAAATATATAATATCATAATATATTATGCGTATTGTGTATTAACACACACTATATATATTGAGTCTTCAGTAGTCTACGATTCGGAAGTCATATTCTACGGCGGTATATTGATATTATGTAAAATGTATGTTTCCGGTCGATCACGAAAACGATCGTCGCCGAAACGCTGCAGATCGCAAATTCACTGACAAACGATCTAAAATCTAAATCCACGCCATCTCTCGGGTGTCCTCAAAGTATTAAAATATCCCGTGGTCTAACTTATCCACCCCTGACCTCACGATGTGTTTAAATATATGTGTGGCTAAGCCATTGAGAAACTCTCCCACATAATTTCCTAACTTGACGTACCTACGTTAGAAACGTTTCAGGAAGGCCACTGAGATAGATAATAATATATACTGGAGCGCGGACTCGCCATTCTCCCAATGATATAAAAAACGAGTCGTCCGAATTCCGCTTCCCTCACCATCGAAGGGCAAAACATTTCATGTTACATACGATGGGTGGGTAGTTATTTTAGAAAGTTTCTTTCCGAGAGAAGATTTATTGTTTTATAGCTACCTCTCGCAAATTGTATTATCTCTGGTAATGACGCATTCATATTTTAATAAATGTTTTACTTATTTATTTAAATAATGCATATTCATGATTACTGGTTAGGTAGCCTAGGCCCTAGGTGGTAGTAGCGCCAGTAGGTACTTCTAAATCGACATTTTTCAGATGTGACCCAAGGAAAAAAATAAACGACTTCAATATTGTGCTGTAAAATTATTACTCATTCTTTTATATTATTCATATTATATTGATCCAAAAATGTACAATCCATAAAATACCATCACAAATTAAACATAGCAACTCTTTTAAGATTCTTAAAAAAAAAAATACACTTTGTAGCGGGATATCCTCCCGAACGGCCACTACTATTATTATTATTATCATTATTATTACTATTATTATTATTATTATCTTATCGGACGCCTAGTAGTAGTCCAGCGGCATCCCGGCGATATTGTAGCCCGTGGTGATCGTCGCTTGTTATATTCTTTTTTTTGTATTCTGAATTATAATTTTTAATTGTGTTTTATGTCAGGTGGTCCCGATAGTGGCGGGATACTGGTGAAGTGCTGCGTATATTTATATTCATTAATAAGTGTGATATTGTTTTAGTAATATGCAATAAATGTTAATTCGCATAACTACATTCGTACATTTGTTGTTCTTGTTTTAAGTGCCCTCTGACCTACAACTTTGACTATTACAAGAACAAAATATAGACAGACTCATAACAAATGTATAGGATTATTGCATTAGGTACATGAGAAATCGAGTGAATATCCAATGTTGTAAAAATTTGAATTTCAAACCCTCATAAAAATTTAATTTGACTTTTTTATAGACATTTTTTTTTTGATAAACGTAGAATATCTTATAAGGAATCTTGTATAACATTTTCAAATCTTAGATTTAAAAAGAAAAATTTTTACGAATTCTTAACTCAAAATAATTTGCTAATTTTCGTAATTTTTCCATATTTTGTCAATTTTTGAACTTTAAATGCTTATAAAAAAAAATTGTGACTAAGGATTTTTAACATTTTTCATTTTCCTTTGAAACAATATAATAGGAGCCTTCTATTAAATTTTCAAGCTTTCGCAACCAACAAATAAAATTTTATTGATATTTTTAGAAAAAAAACTAAAAAAAAATGGA
>WHPZ01589559.1:37731-48023 GCA_016617965.1 Macrosiphum rosae
AAAATAATTTGCTAATTTTCGTGATTTTTCCATATTTTGTCAATTTTTGAACTTTAAATGCTTGTAAAAAAAAAACTGTGACTATGGATTTTTAATATTTTTCATCTGCCTTTGAAGCAATAAACTAGGAGCTTTCTATTAAATTTTCAAGCTTTTTTAACCAACAAATAAAATTTTATTGATATTTTTAGAAAAAAAACTAAAAAAAAATGGAAAGTGAAAATGTCCCTAAACAGTTCAAAATAAATCAAAATATTTTGAAAATGTTATCGTGAATTGAAAATGCAAATATAAACAACCAGTGAAAATTTCATGTATCTACGGTCATTTGTTTTAAAGTTACACCAAAAACCAAATTCGATTTTCTGAAAATCGATTTTGCGTAAAAATTCCCGTTTTTCCTTAATTTTTCTTTGGTTTTTCTTGGCGCTTTTGAAAATTACTAGAAATTTTAAATTTTAACCTCCTCAATGCACCAACGATATTCACTTTCCAATCGAACAAGATACTGAAGTTGAAAATCGTAGCATTATTTCGACTACTTATCGTCTACACAGACATAAAAAAAAAACACACATCATTGTAAAATCAATACATTCATCGTTCCACTCAGAACTTATAATTCTGTTATAAATTATAATATTGTCAAATGCACCATACTCGTCCAACTATACTATAGGGTATAATCGATTTCACCAAAGCTGAATAAATTAGATATGAGTGTGTATGATACCTTATACTTATGTGTCTTGTGTGTCGAATGTGTAATTTTTATTTGGTAAAAATATTGTATATTTCACTTAAATAGTATCGAACATTAAATACAATTTCAATCGGTATCCTTCGATATTAATTGATATGGGTGTTTTTGAGAAAATTGAGGATACTAAATTACTAATATACATTCTTTGACAATTTTCAAAATGTTAAAGTTATATTATTTTGAATGTTAACGTATATTATTGTTGCTAAATTAAAATAGCCCTATTATTTTAAAGCGACTTCGATGAATACATTTTTCGTCTATTTAAAAAAAAAAATGACTGACTTACAACAGTAGCCAGTAGGTAAATTTAAGTTGGGTTAGGTGCATGTAATATAGAGAAATTTTACTTTAGTCGTATGTAAGAAAAATAATAAAATATGCAAGTCGGTACATTTTTTAAATACAAAAAAAGTTGAAAAAAACTGCACTATTTGAATTTGGTAGGTATAATAGTAACAACAAATGTAATCATTTTGAAAATTGGCCCAGAATGTGTACTTATTAGTATGCTCACAGGATAGCCAGTATTACACTGGTACGTCATCGGTCGATCGACAAATTAATAATACATTCCTTTGATGTTTACCGATTTTGTGTCGATCGACGAAACGTGTAGACTGACCGATGTCTACCTAATGCTAATTAAAGGTCATCATCCGACTGAAATATTTCGTATTACTATATGAAACACTCTGCAGCAGTGACAAACTCGCACTGCTAAATACCAGAAAAAAATATACTTGGTAATAGTTATTAATCACAGGTACAAAAATAATATTCAAAATCGTGCTACAACACCAGGCTAGGAAACTGAGTCATTAATGACACTGCACTCAGCAACAGGTATCACGCATTCATGCCGGACTGCCGGAATTCAAAAGTGAAAGCAAATATTATTATTATTATTATTATTATTATTTATTATATCGGACACCGCCGCTGGGATTTTCCTGTACCGCGAAATTATTTTAAGGCCGACTGCAATATTGTTGCCAATAAATATCATTGAACAGTGTGCGCTTACCAACACGTGTTGACGTCCGGTCAGCGATAATTATTTTACCTCAGAGATATTTTGCAAAATAAAATATTTAATGTGTGTAGGTAAGTACGCGTGTCCAAAATCGTTACGGACGTTTCGTCGAAAAATCGGTCATCTCGATTTTTGGCGGAAGTATTATGACAATAGCCATGGGCATATTGTGCTATAAAATGTAATCCACATTAAATATTTAATTCACACGAATAAATAATTTATTGATGTATTATATAACATACTGGTAAAACGACATTTTTTTTCTTAGTAATCGATTAGAAATTTACAAGACTCGTTATAAATTTATACCCAACTCATTAATATTAAACGCTTTATCCTGTAAAGGAGTAAAGGACATAACATAGTTGAACTACTGAATTGCAGGTGATTCCAATCCAGTTGAGACAATTCGGCTTATCCAGAAAATATTCAAACTTGTCGGTTGAGTGATAGGTTTTATTTTCACAATTGTTTATATCCGCTCAATCAAATCGGTCCCAAAAAAAATTAAAGTACACCGACGACCCGAAAAAAATGTTTCAAGGGGGACGGAGTGGCCGTGCGGACGATACCGTCTTCGGTTCGATTCTCGACCACGGGCGGCTTTTCTCTCTGGGCATGGCAGAAACCTACGGGTGCCCAATTCGAAATTCTGCCAAAAACCAAACACAGGTGTTTAACAACCTACAGTACCCTCTCCTACAAACAAACAGCTAATGGCCATAGTCGCCGGGTCAATGATCAATAAAAAAATAAAAATAAAATTATGACATTAGGACATATTATGTCCTCTGTTAGATATGAGGTAATTGGTAATACCTACCTAAACTTATATTTAGGATTCTGATTCCTGAACCAAAGACAAATTGCGTAATTTGCTTGTTTGCCAAATTTACATTGAACATACCAGGACGGTAGCACTGAAGGACTAAAATCAAAAAATAATTTAAAAAAGTTCAAGTTCAAATATTATTTATATGATATATTCGATTATAAGAGTGTACCTACACCACAAAACTAGAATCTATGATGTTTTCCCTTCGTGCCTTCTCCCCTCACAGAATAATCCCCCCCCCCGGACAAAAAATTAAAATTAAAAATATTTCAAATATTTTACATTCAGGAAATTAAAAAAATGATAATCTATTATTTTCATTGTCAGCTTATAAATCAATAAAATTATATTTTAGAATATATTTTTAAAATTTGAATATAAGTAAACACTGTCTAATTGTTATGTCTTGTTCTCTCCTAAGACGCATAACTATGTAAAAACAATTGAAAATTAACTAGAAAAATATTTTTTAACACTTATTTAATATTTTGAATTATTTTAAATAATTGACATTTAAAATATATATTTATTTTAAAATATCTATTACATGATATTTTGTCTGTTTCTGTTGAAACGCTCATCAATATGCATTCATAATGCAGTATAAACAATAAACCTATTAGAAAAATTCAATTTTAAACTAAAAACAATATTAAATTAATTCAAAATGATCGAAGAATTGTAAAACGAAAACTGACTACAAGGTACTCATGTAAAGGATTTTTTTCTGTTGTAAAAGTTAGTAAAAATAGACAAATTTTAAATATTCTTAGAAATATAGGTTAAGAAAAGACTTACCGATCAGAATTTTTTTCCTATACAATAGCTATTGAAATTTGAATTCAATTTTAACACATAAAATACTGTTGCCAACAAAATGGCAAGATACACTCGAAACCTATACTACACAGAAAAGCTAATCTTTAAAACGTTTTCAAGTATAAAAAATAATAAATTATATACGTAATTATACATTCAAACGCTCATAAAAATGTATGACTTGAAGTTTTTTTTAAAAGAAAAATAATATTAATTCCAGTATAAATAATTGACGAGGATTATTGAACTTAATTTTCAAGCTTTTGACCTTGCAGAACATTTTTTATAAACATTAAAAGACAAAAAAAGAAAAAAGTGAACAATTTCAAATGTTTACGAATACCTAAAAAACATCTAAATAAGTAATTAAAAAATTTTTTAAATAACATTTATATCATATTATCTAGAAAATCATTGTATAATTTAATTGGAGTATCTGTTGCGGTAATTCATTTTTTATAACAATTATTTGGAGGAGAAATCTTGTTACAATTAATATGGTTAGGTCCTAGAGAAATTTCTAGAATTTTTTGGTACAAATTCTGAAGTTGGTGGTACAAATGGTTATAAATTATGGTACACAATTAATTAATTAATTTTACTTCATAAGTTTTATAAAATTATACTCAAATAAATTGTCTTAATCGAAATGTTTTAACTTAATTACTTTAGTTTACATTGTATATTTGTATGTATATAGGTATAATTTTATATTTTCATATAGATATTACTATATGAGTACACTAAGTCTTAGCAAATAATAAACTGAAACAACACAATTGTATTATAAAGTAACCTGATTCACAGTTTGAAGCAATGTGGAGGGGATACTGTTTAGAGTCGACTTCTTCGAGTTAACGTGGAAATAATTATAACAATATTTTATAGGTCTATAAAAAATTGTTATAATATCTATATTAAAATAAAATAATTTTGTTTACCTATCCATTTTCATCAATAATATAATGAACTATTACTTATAGGTACTATAGGTAGTACCTATAATTAACTATTATTTATAGGTACTATAGGTAGTACCTATATATTATCAGACTTGTGATGATAGGCGTAAATAAGGTGGGTGGCGCGGTGAGGCTTTCCACAAAAACTCCTGAAACCACCTCAAATTATTTCCTAACTTAACTTTGTAAGTATAATCAATGATGTTAATATAATATGTTAATTTATGTTTCCAGCCTCTTACATTTTAACTATATTTACGACCATGGGGTTGAGTGTGATTGGTGAATCACTCTGTATGTAATATTCTACAAATAGCGAATAACATACAAAACGCGTATATGCCGTTATATACATAGGTAAATCTTATGTTTCACGTTATAATAGCTTATTCGTTTAGTTGTTTTCGTACACGGACATTTTATGACATGGGCATGGACAACTATATAGCCTATGGAACATAGGTACGTCTTAGGTACCTATAATAATATTATTATCTAAAAACATCCATTATATCCCATTTGTTTTTTTTTTTTTTGTGTGTGTGTGTGTCATTCATAATAAATAATAATAATGTACATGCGTCATAGCTATCGTCTACAATCTACACAGTAGACTACTTGAACAACGCCAGCAAAACGGTTCAAATAAAATATTAATATAATAAACATTGCAGCTGCTGAGCACAAGCCCGCATTCATCTCTCTATTGCGGACACTTGAACGAGCGCGTGTCTGCAGTATTATTATTATTTATTATTATAATAGTATTTGACCGAATAAAAAACACAATACGGAGCATGTTTAAAACGATTCGAAAACTGTACCGTTTAGTACGGCTACAATAATAGATACGCATAATATAATAATAATAATATGTGCAATAATATTATTGTGTCATTGTGGTCATATATAGACGTGTGCAGACTCTAATAATTGCTGCAGATGCAGTGTACAGTTTAAAGCTGATAATTTTTTTACAACCGGTCAAATGAAGATATGACGAACAGCTAAAATGATAAATTGTAGGTGGTGGACTGTGTCATTTCGTTATTTCAGTAATGACTATGTAATTGGCAATTTTGACTAGGAGGTACATAATATTTCAATATTTGTCGTAAACTAAGTTAAATTTTACAAGGTATCAATTAATATCCAATGAAAAAATAGTTCGGATGCATGAAATTAATTGAATCGGATCAATTAATTTTCCCGGACATCCGCTGACTTTGACTAAGTGGTCATGGCTTGCACCGCCTGCTCGTGGGCCAATCAATCGGTCCAAAAAAAATTTTCAGATGCAGCCTTCTGCTGCACCGTTCCCAGTGTTGAATCCAGACAATTTTTCTGGGAAGAACTAACTTTTTTTCATTTGTCGTCCATGTTTGTATTATGAATTATACTATTAGCATTCGGTAAATCCAGCTAGGTTTCATCGGTATTCGTACTTTTACCCTAAAAGCTATATGAGAGATGACAACCCTCGTACCTTATTTTGCTATCAATAATATCAGAAATCTATTGCCACCCTCCTATAACTTAAAGATCTATAGTTACGCATGTGGCCATATAATGGCCAATGGTTACACCATATTTTTATGTATAAGTACTCACGTAGTCACGGCCATAAAACACTTTAATGATATTTAAAATTGTTCAGATATAATTAATGTATAATAATATGCGGTTACAAATTACAACGAATAAAGATCATCTATAAATAAGTGTACTCACAACATTTTTAATTACCTACCTACATGGCAATACTACCTTCTAGACACTAATTTGCACCATATTCGTCGTATAAATTAAATAAATCGCTGCAGTGTTAAGGGTGTAGGTTTGTGTTAATATTTAAAATCTATATATAGGTAGTTATATGTTTTATTTAAAATTCTCATTGACATACATCAACCTCCATGACGTGCTTAACCTTTTTCATTATTTAATGGTTAATTTATAAATTCTAATTTTTTAAATTTTAAAGGTTCCTTCAATGAGGGCAATAATTTCCTATATTGTGACTTTACCATTTAAGGGATAATCCGCGTGCGACTGAAAATGCAAACTTATTGTCATTGAGAAGTATATTACTGTACCAGAGGCTTTCTCAGGATATTTCAATGTAGGGGGATGAAAAAAATGGTTACAAAATAAGCCGTAAGGGTTATGCATGACAACTCCCATATTATAATAACGAACATTAAAAAAGCGAGTAAGTGGATGTCGTTCTGCTGTACAGTAGGTTACAAGTTGATTACTGTGGATTGTATTAAATTTGAATTCAATGATATCATATCATTGTAGACGAAAAACGATTCTGAGCGGAGACGGTTTATCAGTCTGGATATTTTATATTATTGTTATTATATTTTATTATAGTCTGTAAGTTGAATTATTATTAATATTATAAATTACAACAAAATAACTAAAATCATTATTTTTATTTTATTTGTTTCTATGGTGATAAGCAAAGTGTTAGAAATTTAAATCTCATTTTTAGCGGTTTTTTGTAATTTATCGGTGGTTTTTCCTGTGTCATTATAAATAAATATTGAGAAAATCGAAAAATTACCTCTCTAGAGTACCATCTTGATCCAATTTGCTAAAAGATAAGATACTATATTATGTTGAAAGCGAAGAACTCCTTCTGGTAGAAATTTTGTATACAGGATAAAATTAGAATTAAAATAAACACCATTGTAATTCCAATAGATCCCTCACTCCGCTCAGAATCTAATAATGATAGTTGATAATATCAAATAACCTATTCAAGTCATTTTTATTGTACTTTTTATTTAAACTGTAAAACAATGTTATGAATCAGTTTAAAATATTTATTTTATTTTATCACTGTGTTGTTATCATTGTGTATCTTACCTTTAAATTTTTTCCACGGCTATAGATAGATAGTAGATACTACATCTTTAATCGTGATTTTTTCTGACCCTGGGAATGGGTAAAGTTGACGGAGTGATCGTTTACAAAAATACAGTACAAATCAATTGTAAAACGAATTGCCTGTTATATGTTATCCTTATCAGTGATAAATAATAATATTGTTTATGGCTGGTGGAATCAATAATCAAGATAAAGAAAAATAGCAAAAAAATATAAAAATAATAACTACCTAGTCAATATTGAAAACACAAACACATATCAAAAGTAGACAAAACGTGTATTACTAATATGTAAGAAAATAAAGAACCTGGGGGGATCTATCCCCCATATCTCCCCGTGAGAACGCACATGTTACTGTAATGTATATATAAAAGTTGAAATCAATTGCAAATCATTGTCTGCTCTTATATTACTAAGTATATTGTATGATATAGATATTATTATAGGTATTGCTATTAAAGTAGGTAATTTATAATTTATATTAGGTACTATTGTATATTAGTAACACAGTAGGTTCAATTATTTTTTGTCGAAAACGTTATATTTAAAAATGTAATTGTGCATTTATATTTATTCGTTTTTGAGATATTATACCAAAAAAACATTATAGATTTTATCGAAACTGGTTTTGCATAAAAACCCCCGTTTTGCCCCAGTTGTATTTATGAACATTAGAAAAGTAAAAGGAATTTTTCATATTTTGACCCCCTTAAGTACCAAGTCTAGATCCAATTTTCTATGTTCCAATTAATAAGTTAATAATCAAAGGATTTTTACCGAGAAAGCCAGAATACTATATATATAGTAGGTTTCTCGCATGTACCTCGTCATACTAGATTATGTCACTGTAATGGATGTAATAAATTCGAATTTAATGATAAATCATTGCATATGAAAAACAATTCTGAACGGAAACGGTGTGTCAGCTTCTATTTCTAATCATGTTTTATAGTTTTTTTTTTTTGCATAACTATTAGTAATTTATTTTTCTATTAGTACCTACTACGCCATTATGGTATGTTGAAGTCATTTTTGTCAAAAACATTGCAAATTGCATATCATACATCATATATTATTGACTTATATGTCAATATCGACGTACCATTAGATTTGTGGTATACATAAATAGTTTAAAGAGAGCTAAAATAATATATTGAAAATTATTCCATGTACGTAGCAAACGATATAATAATATATCAGATATATTTTGTGAAATTCTCTACTGTTTTTCCATTTTGCAACACTTACAAGAGAAAACAAAATTGATTTTGTCGACTATAACTGGTGTAACTGTCAAAATGTACCTAGGTGATATTTTACTATCTATACCGATTATTTACCTCCGGTTTTACCCTGGTAAAATTTCACCAGAGATATTTTCCATAGTAAATATTTACCCCAAATAATATTTACCTCTAAAAATCCACTAAGTGTAATAAATTATTATATTTAAAAATAATATGTCTTGTTTAAGTATTTATTATGTGCTTGAATCTTCCTCTTAGATATAGATTAAACATTAAGTAGTTTAAAATGGTAGTACATTAATCTTTTGCGTAAACTCACTAACCGAATAAATAAAAATTATAATCTATAAATAAGACTATTTTATATAATAAAGTGTATATATATATTCGTTCGGTATATAATTTGGTAAAATTTCACTAGGGAAATTTAATCCCATCACCGAGGAAGTTTACCTCCGGTAAATTTGACTGGGTAAAAATATTCTGTTCCACTGGTGATGCTGAGATATTCCTGCTTTTTCTGATTGCACTCTTTCAGTCTATTTGACTTAACTTTTAACCACACAAAGTACCAACCATATATCCAATTGGAAGTTTTAATGGGTATAACTGTTAATTGTTATGCTTTTCACTGCTTCAAAAGGTGATGACGGATGCAAAATAAAAACTTTAAATTCACACATAAAACCAGCACATTGATATTCGCTCCACTATATTAACTGTCTGAGCTGTCAGCGGTGAATCATCCTGCTTATATTAATAAATTATATTCTATTACCAAATACAATAATAGTTAAGTACCTACAAGTCTTGCGAGGTTGGGGATGTGGGTTTTTTTTGTCGTTATATGTTTTATTTTTTGTAATATTTTTACCTTCGATTGGTAATTGCCAATTGGTGTAGGTTCAAACTGTTTTCTAGCCATAGAAAAGTTATGAAGTTTTTTTATATTTATGTAATTTATTTATGTATAGAATGTATTTTAATGTTTGTACCTACCTAAGTTAATTATTAAATACTATTAATATATTATAGAATATAGATGCTATAATATGTTTATAATATATTGTATACTCATATTACACGTATATTATAAAATTCAGACTTATGTAGTAGTCAATATATGCTTAATACTTATTGAAATACTGAGGGCCATATTCATAGTCGATGCTTAAGAATAAGTATTGTTTAAGCTAACTTTGATAGTTTAAAAAATAAAAAATTTGTCATATTAACTAAAAGAAATACTTAAGGTAGGTATTACCAAATAGGTAATACTTTTTCTTTTCTATTCTGATATAAAAATGTTTATAGAAAACAGCAGTTTCATTTCTGTTTGTATGCTTAGATGTTTGTGTCTTTAGAAATATAAAGTGGTGCATTTGTAATTTTTTAAGGCTTAACTATAATTTAATTGATTGTTAAAATAACTTTTTTTCGACTGATCCATCATCCATCAAGTAAATATTAAAAAGGTGGGCAAGTGGGTGTCGCTCTGCTGTACAGTAGGTTACAAGTGGGTCACTGTATAATGGATGATATTAAATTTGAATTTAACGATATAATATCATTGTATAAGAAAAACGATTCTGAGCGGAGACGGTATGTCAGTCTAGGTATAATACATATTATATACATATCTATGGTACTAAACCAAAATTTGACCTATAATAGGTACCTATAATAAATTCCAAATTAATCATATCACAATATCCATTAGGTACTTATA
>WHPZ01589560.1:0-48101 GCA_016617965.1 Macrosiphum rosae
ACTAATTTTTAAAACGCTACGGTTGAATAGCACTAATTGAGCACTAAATAGTGGTGTTATAGCGGAAATTAGTGCTCACATTTTTCCGCTAACTTCACGGACCTAGTTTACTTATAGATATTATATACAATATTTAAAAGATTATAGGTACAATTTTAAATAAAAATATTTCAAATGATCCAAATAATTATCAAATAAATAATCAATGAATGGTAGTAACTAGTAGGTACCTACCTAATCTTTTAAAAAGACTATTAATATAATATGTTGTTTAAAATCGTGGTACAAAACAAAATAATATTATTGTTAATTTTGTGTACTAACTAGTAACTACTAAGGTATATTACCTTATATTAAGGTCGCTCCACACTATGCATGTTTCGCGTTTCGCGTTTCATGTTTTCACGTTTTCGTAGAATTTCGTGAATAGTGTGTATAACTTTTTCACGAAATTTTTTTTCGTGAAAACTGTTTCGTAGTGTTTCGCGAACGAGGCTGTAAAATTGACGAAATCAAAGGACACGAAAATATTTTTCGTACTGTTTCGTGTCGTTTCGTTGTATTTTGTTGTTTTTCGTGTAGTTTCGCGTTTCTCATGTAAACAGGAACTTCATATCACTTGATTATAATTTATAAATAAAATTAGATATTTGTAGGTAAATGGATGTTATCAAATATCATAATATGGAATTACGTAATTTCGTTACAAATTTAGTTCGTCAATTAGTTGTCACCATGGCGTCCGAGTGGAATGATGAACTAGTGCTCACATTTATTGACGAGTTTAAAAAGTACCGGTGTTTGTGGGATCCAAAAGATACAGACCGTAAATCGAAAAATAAAAAAAATGATGCGTATCACAAATTAGGTTTACAATTTAAAAAACCAAAAGAAGAAATAAAAAAAAAAAAATTAACAATTTATCCAGAGTTATAGAGGATATCGACGAAAAATAAAAACAACGAAAGTTTCTGGTGCTGGAAGAAAAGATGTATTTAAGCCATCGTGGTTTTCATTTGATGCTATTCATACATTTATGCAAGATGTATACACACCACACGGAACTATAGATACAATGGTAAGTGTAATAATTGTTAATTATTCTGTGGCTAAAATTATAAATGTTATTTAATTGTCTCACTTTAAACGATAAAAAATGTATTTATTTGTACAGTTATTAGTTATACTGTCCTTAATATTGTTCTAAACAGATAATTATTTTTTTTTGTGTTTGCTAAATTATGTTGTCAAAATATTATTAAGTGTATTAATGGTTTTTGAAATTTTAGAGAATGATAATAGTAATGAAATGTACGCAGTATTACCAATTGTTCAATATATATCTCTTACAAAGAAAATTGATAACTATTTAAAAATATAAACATTTTTTGCATTCAGTTTCAACAGTTATTTACAAAAATTAACATAACTTACTATTGTAAAAACCATGGATTTTGTATTAATAACCATTTTTGTAAATTACTGATGAAACTGAATTCAAAAAAAGGTGGGTAAGTGGGTGTCGCTCTGCTGTACAGTAGGTTACAAGTGGGTCACTGTATAATGAATGTTATTAAATTTGAATTCAACGATATAATATCATTGGATATAAGAAAAACGATTCTGAGCGGAGACGGTATGTCTGTCTAGGTATATAAGACATATTATACACATATCTATGGTACTAAACCAAAATTTGATCTATAATAGGTACTTATAATAGATTCCAAATTAATCATATCACAATATCCATTAGGTACTTATAACGCGTTATACATCAACAAAAACCGTGATACTATCATAGATACATAATAGTACACTTTAGAAGTTTCAAGTACTCACGAATAACATTATTCAATCACAACAAAATAACTAAAATAGTTACTCTAGGTTTTTTATTATGTAATTTCGTCCAAATTTGGATTTAAAATGTCTGTAATAAATAACTGTGTTCATATATTTTTTAGATTTTTTGGTTACAGTATGAACTATTTATGAGAACCTTTGTTTTAAATTTGCAATCCTTAGCTATGAAAACTGAACAGTCAAGATATGTTTCGTTGGTAAAATTTATATCAGTATCCAAACAGCAACAACATATTACATTATACTGTTTTAAAAATAAATAAATTTAAATTAAGAATGAAGTATATTATGTTTGTATTATAAGAAAAAATTAAAATTAAAAAAAAAAAATGCAAAAAATTTGTCAGAAGTGGGATTCGAACCCACGCCCTCAGATGAGGACCAGAACGCTCAAATCAAGCCTGCAATGCAGGCCAAGGTTAACCTTGAGTCTGGCGCCTTAGACCGCTCGGCCATCCTGACGATGTTTATTTTGGTGCATTTGGTAGTTATTTAAGTCAAATACCTATACAATTTTTTTTAATTATGAATATTATTAGAATTTAAGTATGGATACATATCGATTTTACAATTCATTTTAGATTCTGAGTGAAACGATGAATGTATTGATTTTACAATGGTGTGTTTTTTTTTTTTTGTGTCTATGTACACGATAAGTAGTCAAAATAATGGTTCGATTTTCAACTTTAGTATCTTGTTCGATTTTTAAGTGAATATCGTTGGTGCTTGGGGAGCCATGTAATACAAGATTACTCATAAGTTTGTCTACCTTTATCAAAAAAAAAATATCTACAAGAACTCAAATTAAATTTTTAAAAGTGTTTGAAATTCATATTTTTACAACATTTGATATTCACTCGATTTCTCATGTAATGATTTTCTTATTTTATTGCAATTAAAAAACGGATGGCTGTAGATACTTGAAAATCTCACTAAATTCGCAGCTTGCTTTATATTAGCATTTTCTATGCATCATACAATTTTGTAAATAATTTGACTCTTTTTGAGCTCTTTACGGACATTGTCAGTTTTAAATTTTTTTAGTTTTTTTTTTTTCTATAAATATCAATAAAGTTTTATCTGTTGGGCCAAAAGGTGTAAAAATTTAATACAAGGCTTCTGGTATATTGTTATAATATCAGTTGAAAAATATTTAAAATACCATGGCACAGTTTTTTTTATAAGCATTTAAAGTTCAAATTTTGACAAAATTTGTCAAAATTTAAAATTTAATAATTGTTTTGTTGTTAATAATTTATAAAATGTTCAACTTTTATATCTAAGGATTGAAAATGTAAAACAAGATTCCACGTAAGTAGTTAATTCTGTTACCAAAAAATCTAAAAAATATATAAGCACAGTTTATTTTTATATTCATTTTAAGTTTAAATTTGGACGAAATTACATAATAAAAAACCTAGAATAACTATTTTAGTTATTTTGTTGTGATTGTATAATATCATTCATGGGTACTTGAAACTTCTAAAGTACTTACACTATTATATATCTATGATAGTATCAGGGTTTGTTGTTCATGTATAACGGGTTAAAAATACCTAATGGATATTGTGATATGATTAATTTGGAATTTATTATAGGTACCTATTATACGTCAATTTTTTTTAATACCATAGATAAGTATATAATATGTCTTATAGTTTATACCTAGACTGACATATCGTCTCAGAATCGTTTTTCTTATGCAATGATATTATATCATTGAATTCAAATTTAATGCCATCCATTATACAGTGACCCACTTGTAACCTACAGTACAGCGGAGCAATATGCAGAGTATAACATTTGATATGATCCATCGATTGCAAATGAGGGATTGACTTGAAAAAAAACAATTTTTACAATATTTTTAGAGCTTACGTAAATAACATTATTGCAGCTTTAAAAATGTGATGTTCGTTTTAGTTCTTTTTTTGTCAAATTTACAATTTTTATTTCTATGACTTAAATTGATCACAACTTACAAGGCTGATATAATATTATACACCCATAGGCCATAAAACCACATAGGTATTATTCTTAGTACTTACATCGATTATAGATTTAACAATTATGTGTTATAATATTGATATTAAATATAGATACCAACAAGGCTACAAACAACCTACACGGCTACACCTATGACCTAATACCTAGGTAAAAAGTACGTCGTAAGTAGCTACCTACCCAGCACCTAACAAATAAGTAAATAACTAAAAAAATATTATAGAAATATTGAATTACCTAATATACCTATTATAGGCTTGTATAAAAATGTATTCCTAAAACCATTGAATAAAAAAAGGTCGACACCGCTCTGCTGTAGTTACAGTAGGTTACAAGAGATCAAGTGGGTCACTGTAATGGAATGTGTGAAATCAAAGTTATTCAGTGATATACTGATATACTATCATTGTACCTATATATTCTATAACAAAAATCCATTCTGAGTGGAGACAGTTTGCGTCTGCAGACGCCAGTCAGCTCATATAGGTAATAATAATATTTTTAAATTACAACATAGGTAATAACTAATAAGTAATAACTAAGAACTTTCAACTCTATAATTGAAAAATAATATTTTATCTTAATCTTATCATCATCATAGACAATCCCTTTGACAGTAAAAACTGACATTTTTGAAAAAAATACAATTTTTTTAATATTAATAAACATAATTGTTCATACTTCATTATATTATTGTAAAAATAATTAAAATTCTATAAAAACACCTATTTAAATCGATAATATTTGTAAATAATTATAAGAGGGATATATTTTTTTCGAAAATAAGTGGAGGGATCGAAAATGTTAATTATTATAAAATGTGGAGAGATGACATCCCACCGCATACTCACCCCCTCAACACTTCGGCTACTGACTAAAATATTAAAGTAAAGTTGTGCACTTGTGCTACGGTAAAAATAGTAATTTAATATATTACCTATAGGTAATAATATATTACAATTCAATACCAGTTTTCTATAGATCACTTATAAGTCAACAGTGCGCTATACCTACGTCCTACGCAGATCTCGATAAATAAAATGATTTCTCCTTGTTGAAACCTGCAGACGTGACGGTATTACGGTAACAATATAATATGAGCGGTGCAGCAGTCGACATCAGGAAGAACAGCCGCAGTAGCGTATCTAGGATTTTTTCAAGGGGGCGAATGGGCTATATACAATTTTAATAGACATTCTCTATACACATATTATATTCATATTATTGTATACATGTTGTATTGTGTACAAAAATTTGGTCTCCGGAGGGGATATGACCCCCCCCCCCTTGTAGATACGTCACTGAACAGATGTAGTGACAGTGACGCGACGAACTTGAGGGTACGCTTGATCGCACCGTCGTCCAGGCAAGGGGACGCTACAGTGGCAATTGTTGTCTCCGTCTTACAAGTGCGTAACTTAGCAAATTTTACGCTTAGCAGAACACGTTTATCTCCGTTAGTTTAAAAATTAAAGCAAATTGACTTCTTATAAAATTTGAAGGTAAGATTATTATCTAGACAATGACATAGGTTTTTTGTTATATTTTAATTTTAAAGCGAGTTATGAGTATTTTAAGATGTACAAACCTTTTACAATTTTAAAATTAAAATATAATACAAAGTATGTCATTGTCTAGATAATAGTCTTACCTTTAAATTTTATAAGAGCTCAATTCGCTCTAATTTTTAAACTAACGGAGATAAATGTGTTCTGCAGAGCGTAAAATTTGCCATGTCACGGGCTTGTAAGACGGAGACAACAAATTTCACTGTAACGTCCCCTTAAACCTACAGTTGTTCAGGAGGTGACCGGATATACCAGGCCGGCGCCGGTTCGTTCTACGCGAACACCGACCAGTTCCGGGCGGCCGACCTAGTGAACGGTGGTGTGGTGCGTGGGCGGTGGCGAGGGCTGATGCCATACCTGGAGGAGTTGCCGGGGGACCGGAAGTAGAGGATCCGGGACGCTCGGAAAACGCTGGTCGGTTACAGCCACGCGACGGCGCTGCACGTGTACCTGCAGATGACGTACGGGGGGCAGACGGTGAACGGCACAATGTTGGAAATGATCACCGGTAGGAAGTTGGCGTACGGTGGCCCTGGTGACCGGCCGATCGGACCGTGTCCGGTATACGAACAGCGACCGGTCACAGCCGACGCCCCACGGGTCCAAGGTAGCGGGCGGCAACCTGACGCTAGACGAGAACTCGCTGGGAACGTCGAGCGGCTTCCGGGGTGACGGTATAAGATCGTGTTCCTGTAGGATGTGCAAAACCGTACTCGTTGGAACTAAGCCTCGTCGATCACATGAAGTTGGCTGGAGGCGTGTTCGATGGCGCCACGGCCGTCATGTTCGGTTCGTTCAGAGTGGAGGAGCAGCCCACGGGTAGCTGTAACGACGTACCGTCGTCGGACCACCTAACCTAACCTGACCGCCCTGGTGTTTCGGCCACCGTACCGTTTCCTGTGTTCCGCTTCGATGGCATAGATCGCAGTTTCGTCAACAACCCGCTGCCGCTGAACACCGAGGCCACAGTGGTGAGACCGACGTGGTTTGACGACACCACCAGATCGTCGACAACGTCTACAATACGGACGCGAGGAACTATAGTCGACCGCTTGACCAGCAGCTTAGTCTGAAGAACACAGACGAACTGCGGCCGGTCGCCGTCGGCTGCCCACGGGACGTGCGTGTTATGCAAGTATTGTATTGAATTATATACAACTTTATATATATATATAGAAATTTAGAATATACGTTATTATTTAGTTATTATTACTAATTATTCATATTATAACAGTTTGAATACTCGAATGCATTGAACTTTACAGTGATTATTATTTATTAGTTATTCCTATAGCATATTTAGACATCTGGTGCTTAGCTGCAGCTTATAGCATACCTAGCAATTTGTTTGCTGATTTTCTGGTGAAACACTGCTATTTTATCTGCGGACGTCAAAAAGACTAAAGTAAAATGATTATTGATGTTTAACAATATTCAAAAACAAATATTTAGCTTTTAGGCACTAATAGTCGATTAGAGAATATACAGAAAAATGTGATTTAATCGATTGAACCTAGAAATGGGTGAGATTCCGTGTATAATGCATTAATGCATAATATCGTATATTTGTATCAATCACAAACAGTATGGTATGGACTATGGACAACGAATATCATCTGCAAGACGAAATCAAAAAAAAAAAAAGAACACAGAATGTCATTGGCAAATCGCCATTCTGAATTCTTTGTGCAGCTAAACTGTCAAGATGTCAAATAATAAATTAATCGGAGAACACTTTATTTGTATGCCAACTACTATACTGTGGCAACAAATTTTATTAGTTGCATGTGTGAGTTGGTGAGTTCAATCCATATAAGGTCTGTATTCTATTTGCGTCACATAGTTTTTTAACAATACCGTTACTGACGTCTGACAAAAATGTAGTCCGTTATTTTAATTATATTAAATTTACATTATAGCACTGATAAATAAACATAATATAAACAATTTCAAATCATAATTCATTTGTACTAATAGATAATAATATTATATACTCTTATTGAAATATATGTAACAATTACACAAAATATTTTTATTTTAAGAAACACGTTTTAATTTAAACGAATTTAAAAAGAATTCAAGTTATCCTGAAATTCATGAAAAACTATTCAATACTCGCATTAAGGGTAGTCTATATGATATAATATAAACTATGATTTATGAGTTACAATCCATTTATTTGAGTGTATAAACAATTCGGTATAGTTATTATATTCGGCAAGTTTCTACACAACAGTCAACAAGTACATTTAGAATAATAAAATTCTTCGCAATTATATGATGGGATAACCATGAATAAACGTATTGTTTTCTAATGTCTTTTTTAGGATTTGGCACAACTACAAATATCTAGTGAATACAGTGATCGAATTAGAACATATTGTCAGCAATATGGACAAGAGATCCCAGTTTTTATAATTTTAACGAATGTTTTTTTAACATATATTTAAAAAAAAGTCAATTCTTATGCCAATTCAATAGAATATTTTAACAGTAAAATCGAGTCAAAAGGACGAATAAAAATAGTCTTATCATTTATCGGGTGAAAGATATTTTTTAACAACAAACCTTGACCAGTGTTCAGTATATGTGAAGATATTCATGAAAGAAATACGTTTTCATCAACCCACAAGTGCTTTGACATTTTTTAATAATGAGCAAGCGAAACAATAAAACATTGGTAAATGGTTTTTATACACTATAACACGTGTATACAAGTCACAAGACCTTCATAATGTATTATTCATTAATAAATTAAAAAATAAAACCTGTAAACAAAACTACAAGGGACATAATTACATGTCGTCTAATAGAGACACCAGACAAGTGACTACATACATCAAAACATAATGATGAATTTCTAATTTTGCTCATTTACATTAATAATAATAATTTACTTTATAAAATAATGTTTGCCATAATGTGAAAAACTATTTTGAATTATCTTTAACCAATAGCCATACTATATGTATAACATTGGTAATCGTAATACCACCGAGAATATTAATTGATTGATGAAATTTGAGTTTACCTAAACGATTTTGTTAAATCTAGATTAAACCTAAATTTAATCATCGCAGTTACAAGAAAATAACCTATAATTTAATTTTTTAGCATAATGAAAGATTTTTAGTCTGAATACAAACATGCAGTAGGTAGATAGGTATAATCTAATTTTATAATAAATCGCCTTTAAATTATTCCTTTGAATAAAATTAAAAATTTAAATTTAAATTTATAAATTAATAATTTATATGATGGTATATATATATTATATATTGCACAGTAGAATATTTAAATGACGATCGAAGATGACAATTTATTGAAAATGTTTTACTATGCTTTTTTTTTATTATAAAATATATGTCTGTTAATTTACTCGGATAAATCATTATTTGTTCCATGTAAAAGGCAACTTTTAAAATCAAATATTCGGATACGAGTTAATACTAATTACTAAATATAAGACAAAATAGATGGATTAGCGCCCCCACGCCGCGCCGAGCACTACCAATGTCTTAGTTGTACACGTTTGCCATTTGGACTTTCTTAAGTCAACCAATGGACTGAACTACTGAAGGATAGTTGGTTTTTTTATTGTATTCCATTTACTATTTATTATAATTTTTTGAATATAATGATTCAAGTTTATTATACCTAAAAACTAAAAACACGTCTTAGTCATATTGTCATAATATAATAATAATAATATATTCGTCTAAATTCCAAAAATAATCAACTAACATAATATACTATAAGATTATTCAGTTGTTTTAAGTTATATAGGTAAAGTTAATAATAACTCTAAAAGTCTAAAACAATAAAATAATGTACGTATTTCGAACAATCTAGGGTTCCTTATATTATTTATTATGTCCATGTAACAACATGTCAACATATGCTGATGTAAGTATAATATAACTAATACCCATTTATTTTAATAATTATACAACTTTATTGCGAGTTACGACATAAATTATTATTCATAAACAATTTATTGTTCTAATATTACACAAATATTATGCATTTTAATGTACTATGACGATTTATGGATTAAGCTTATGCGTAACTAACTCGGTGCAGGATTATTAATGTATGCTGCAAGAAACTAAAATAAATAGAACTAAAACCATATCGACTGGATACCTATGTCACAAAAAAAAAAAATCATTATCGTCAACTGTAATAGAGGCATAATGCATATCTATAGTGAAAACAACGAAAGTAAAATAACTCACCATAAAATGTTATTTTTTTTTTTTTTTTTTTATTGATCGTAAGCCCGGCAACTGTGGCCATTAGCTGTACGGTTTGTTTGTAGGTGTATTGTATTGTTGATAGTAGTAGGGGGGAACACGTGTGTGTTGGGTTTTGGCAGAATTTTCAATTTGGGCACCCGTAGGTATCTGCCATGCCCGGGTGGCGGCACTTGTTCTCCGGACACCGTGACTTGCCCGAAGAAAAATGCCGCCCAGTGGCCGGGAATCGATCTGGCGTCGGCAGCGTCGCTGCCGACGCCTTAGACCGCTCGGCCACCTCGTCCCTAAATGTTATTATTATAACACTAAAGTCGAGGGGACATCGTACTCGTACATAATATAACATGTATAATAATATAGTAATGTACCTTCATTATATCACATTATGCCTAATATTATATGCTTACCTACAATCTACATGCAAATACTTCGCTGCATCTGTTGCGTAAAATTTCCGTCACGGTCGACCAGAGCCAAATAAACCATCCCCTTGTTGGCCACCAATTGATGTCGATTTATTATTTCTTGGGAGTACATTTCTGTCTGTAAGCTGCTACTATACCGCCGCCACCGGCACGTCACACCGGTTTGGATATATTCCAAAAGCATGATACAATTACATACCTTTTGGCTTTTTCTAGTTTTTTTAGTCGGCACGTGCTTACACCAACGCTAACATCTAGCATCGCATTCCAACTCAATGTCCGGAAACGCTTGTACGCCGTTCAAAACAAAATTATGTGCCCAACATTTTTCAATATTCGGAGTAGTGGTACCTATAAGAAATTAAGACTTAAGAGTTGAGTTGAATAAAATTAATATATTTGTTTCCATACCACTCAACTTGACTATAGCTAACAATCTTAATACGGCGAGCTACTTACCGCTACAAACGATAACATTATTATATTATTGTATTATAATTTATAATATTATATAGAAATTTATATTATACATTTATACACCACAACAAGCATTAGCTTATAGGGGCTTAATAACTTTTTATGTAAATATTATCATCAATGTATACATATTTGGTTACAATATATTATTATTATTTTACTTAAATATAATAAAATAATATTCAAATTTGATACGCCACAAAGTTAATTTTTATTTTTCTAATCTAATTCAATAATAATTTGTAGATAATAATAAAAAATTAAAACATTTTGTTTTTTAAAAAGTAAAATGTTTGACTCCCTTCTTATGAGATCTTATGAGTCTATACGCGTGTATAAGGAGTATTTAAAGGGTTATTTTATAATGACCTACTCTTGTTTTTTTTTTGGTAACTATACAAAAAAAAAAATGAATGTAGTAAAATGTAAGTGTACAATGAAATAAAGCGTAATGCACTTTTGTCATTGCTGAAGTACTTTAGATGCGCATTAAAACACCTACACATTAAAATTATTTTTAAACATCAGTTGGTGACATTAAAATTTTACTGTTTTTACGTTTAATTTAGATAAAATTAAAAAATACGTTTTATTTAATTTTGTCAATTTTTGAAAAGTACTAGGTACACCAACGCAGAAAAATGCAATTATTTACTAGTTCAAACGTTTATTAACACATACTTTATTAAAATCTTTTATTACCTCACTCAAAAAAACATAAACCACTAAATAAAAACTAATTAAATCTGTCCGTCTCATGAAATTTATAGTGATTTAAGAACATTCAAAATTTTTGAGTACCTAATTAGTAATTAATAATTATAATGTCACAAACTGTAGCACTAAATAAATCAGAATATTCAATAATAAAATGCTGTGATTAAAAAATAAAATAATAATAATAATAATAGTTCATTGTGTCCAATATATTTTTAGTTTTAATACCTATTAGGCTTTTTGGTACAAGATCCCTCTTAAGATTTTCTTACTAGAAATAAAAATAAAAGGTGTAGGCAAAAGGTTAGCATATGTGGCTAATTGTCTACTAGCGTTGAAGTATACATTTTGTCAAACGATTTCTTCCTCAAACGATTTATTTATTTTTTTTTTTTGTTCAAAAGATATTAACATCTTAATATATGGTAGACACTTAAAACATTTAACTAGGTATTATCTAAATTATCATTTTCTAATTTCTATACAGTAAAATTTTCAAGACTAATTTTAACCTATTTATAGACATTTGAAAATTTTGAAATTTTTTTTTTTTTTTTTTTTTTTTAATAAAGTTGTATCAAAACTGTTTGCAGTTTAAATGTTGACAAAATTCCTTAAACTTAGTGATAAGTGTATAGGTTTGGAGACACATGCCTCTAACCCCGCCCTTGGATAACTATTATTTCCGCTTAAACCTACAAACGAGTGTAAATTATGAAATGTGTAGTGCAACTTCTTGCTAATTAGTAATTAGTAATTACTTACATAGTTACATGATAATAATTATTGTATGAAAAACTTACACATTTTATAAACTTGAAGGCCTAATTTCAAATTCTTGAAATTTGTTCTACTATTTACGGAGTATTCTATGGTGATACAACAAACTTCATTTTTTCAAATAAGAACCCCCTTTTTAGTTTCTTTACTATAAATTATTCAGGGGATCATTTTTTTTTTTATGTCAGTACCTAAGTACTTAAATCAAAATGCGAATACATTTTTTTTTAGTTATTAAAATGTTTATACTAAGAAATAAGGATAGTCCTTTAAAATGAATTTACAAAAATATAAAATGTATGTAGTATTGGATCTTTAGTGTTTATTATATTTGAAACATTTTTACAAATTATAAATGTTAATGGGCGTTAATATTAAAAACCTACTAAAATGTTCAAGTCGCAAGTCGCGCCATAGCCCTCATATTTCCCAAACCCATTATCATAGAACCTATTACCCTAAGAACTTACTACTCATTTGAATTTTTATATTGATACTTCAATATATTCAGAAAAAATATCCCTTTAAATATGTGTACTGTTTAGTATAGTTAAAGGCGTTTTCATTTAAAAATAATAGTCTGTATCTCCACAGGACACTCCTTAAGTAGTACAAGAAATCTAATGAATTTGAAAATATGGTCTATTAGAGTTTTAGATCTTAAGTACCTATATTTAAGATATTTTAGATCTTAGATACCTATATTGAAAAATTCTAAAAACAGATTTCGAATAACTGTGTTGTTAAAAAAAGGGGGATGAGTACGCTATTGTTAAATCACCTTTCATGAAACCGTTGTTTTTAGTTGAAACGTTGCTGTTGGATAAGATTAATTTTACAAGATACAACAGTGTCTAAAATAATAAAATCCAAAGATAAAAATGTTTGCACACTACCTTTATTTTATTCAATTATTATTAGAATAAAATTTAAAATTATGGTCATAACAAATTTTGAAGTATATGAAAAATTTAGTTGCTGCCGAGTGATTAATATGTATAACACCGCCCATTTTTTTTGAAAATTGAATCACATTAATAAAATTGTTGGCAAGAATATCGCAGAATTAAGGCGCCACATGAGTAGTAGATATCCTAGTCTCATATAATCAGCGTTGACCATGATAAATAAACATAAGCATACGATTGTATAAAAAAGTTTAAATTCGAGAAATACAAATTTAAAACAACACCGTAGAGGCATAGACAGTAGATTAAACTAAAATAAAGCCACTACTTAAATATAGCTATATTATAGAGTTATTAATTATTACATACAGTCATATACAATCTTTTGGATTCTGAGAGGAGGGATGTATTAATAATTGGTTTTATAGTGTGTGTGTTTTTTATTGTGTGTCCGTCACACAACCATACACAATGAAATGAATTAAAAATATTTAGACTAGTTTACGGAAATTTACAACACGAACCTATTTACATCAATTATCGGTTTTAATATTTTCGTCTAAAATATAACCCCTCGTTTTACACCTCCACAGTATTTCGGTACTAGGTGTGGAATTATAAGTAATAATATTCATAAATGTTTTAATATTATAATAATAATAAAGGTATATATATTACAATATAGGTATTAGGTATGTTATAATAACTTTTATTCAAGAATTAATAAAACAATAAAAATATGGGAAGTGCGTCGAAAACTTTGGAGCACGCGTAATAATCTCTGATTTATTCACAGTACTTCCCAATAAATGTTGACATCACATAATCACAACCCTAGTCGGTCGTCCAGTTAATTAAAGAAAAATTTTTTAGAACTAAAATTCTTTTGGGGGCAATCGTAGAATATAATATTTTATCGGCTGAATACCAATATAGATAATTATTATATTGTTATGTAATTTTTTATTTATTTACCATTTTAAATATGACATATACTTGTAATGTATTATTTACAGTTTATACTATGTATATATGCTTTATTTTTATGTAAGATTTGAATACTATAAATTGAAAAATAAAATGTATTCTAAAATCACAATATTCCATTTTTTTTTTATTATTTCAAATTTCAAAAGATAGTCATTTTTTAATAAACCAAATTATCATACAGTAATGTTTTGTTATTTATGTACAGAAATAAATCAAAACTAAATAAATTAAATATAAGAAATGTGATTATTGTTACAAACGTACAAGAAAATAAAATTGTATTATTTTAACAAGTTAATTCAAAGATCTGGCAGTGTTAGTTTAAGAAACTAAATAACTGAAGAGTGAAGAATATTATTTGTTTTAACTGAATTAAATGTGTACCATGTGTGTAATTCAAAAGTTGCTCAGAATCTGAATTCGTATTAGCTACCTATGTATAATGTATATTCAAGATGAACGATATACTTATTTTAGATTCTGAGAGGAAAGATATTTATACTGGTTAGAGTCGTTTTACAATTATGTGGTTTTTTTGTGTCTGAAGAGTGAAGACACTTTTTTTAGTTCGAAATAGCTTTGATCTTCAATCTGTTAGGAGGTTTCTGGTAGAAAGTTTTTAAAAGAAGACATATTTCAATAATTATTAAAATAGTCAGAAACAACAAAAATAATAACATAGAAAAACAGGCATTTTTACGCAAAACCAGTTTTCAACAAAATAGATTTTGTTTGTTTTGTTGTAATTCAAAAATGAACACCTAAGGGCTAAGGGACTAGAAATATTTAACAAATGTTCATGTATATACGCATTTTCAAGACATGTAATTTTAAAAATAGTCAGACTCAATTTTCGCCATTTTTCGTTTTATTATTCAACTTATGTAGGATAACATTTTTTTTTTTTGCGAGTGAATCAGCTTGAATTCAATTTAATAAAAGATTTGTGACAAGTTTTTCTTACAATAATTAAAAATATCAAAAACACATATAGGAGTATAGGAATAGGACATATAGTCACAGTTTTTATAAGCGTTTGAGATGTGAGTTTCAAATTTTGACAAAAATCATCAAAATTGTGAAAACTCGCCAAATTTTAAAATTGTATACCTTAGGACTTAGACCTTATAGAGGTATGAAAACGTAATACAGAGTTTCTCATAATTTTCTTTCCAAGGGTAACACTCTGCTGTACATTAGGTGTCTAGAGAGTCACTGTAATGGATGTGTTAAATTTGAATTCAATGATATAGAATCATTGCATACCTACGAAAAACCATTATAAGCGAAGGAGAAGACGAAAGCGGAAAGCGAAGACGATCTATACTATACTAAGTAGGTATATTTATATTATTGTTATTAAAGTAATTTATTTTACTTTTATATAAGCATTAGTAATATACAGTAGGTTAAATTCCTTTTTGAATCATCATCATTGAAAAAATTGCATATTATGAATATATCAGGGTGTATTCTTAAAGGTACTGTAAAAGTTTGAAGTTATTTTTTTTTTTTTTTTTTTTTTTATTATTCTTAGTTAAAATCGGCGACAAAGGCCATTAGTTTCAATTGATTACAATACAATTACATTTACAGTTAGACTTAAATTTTACTATACCTACAGATTTGTTTTGTTTAAGAATTTAAGGACTTGTATGGAGGTATCTGCATCTAGTGTGCAGAAGTTTCTGTGTTCATCTGCGTATTGAAAGCATTCGGTGATTACGTGGTTGATTGAGAGTTCGGCTCCACAAGAAATGCACTGTGGTTTTTCTCCTCTGTCCATGAGGTATCCATGTGTAAGTCGGGTGTGGCCAATGCGGAGTCTGTTTATAACTACCTTATCCCTTCTACTCGGAGGGAAGTTTGGCCAGTCGAAAATTGTGTTCTTTATTCTTCTTAGCTTAGTCTTCTGTTAATGCATTTTCCATTCAAATTAATAATATTTTTAAATTACAACAAAATAACTAAAACCTTTATCCTTGGTTTTAATATTTAGTTCTATCCAAATTTGAACATAAAATACCATATTAATTTTATTAAAATAGTAACTTCAGATCGATGCTATAAAAAATATTAATGTGGTTTTACGTTAAGCTTTTTTTTTTTTTTTTATTTCCACTTAAAACAATTTATGAGGAACCTTGTATTACATTTTCAAATTGCAAATTGTTTTATCGATAAAAAAACTAATAAAAATCGAAAAATCAAAAATTCAATATATCTATAAATAACTCGACATGAGTCAAAATAATTTTTCAGTTTCACCAAAAACCTAAGAAAAAAAATGTTTACCTTAAAATTTTCGTTTTTCCTTAATTTTTTATTTTTTACTTGGTGCTTTTGAAACTACTGGGAATTGTAAATTTTTACCTCCCGAATGCACCAACTAGATTCACTTTCCATCGGAAAATATGAAGTTGAAAATCGAAGCAGTATTTCGACTAATATACCTACTAATCTTGTGCAGACACAAAAAAAATAATAATTAAGCACACACATTATAAAACCAATAAATTCATTGCTCCGCTCAGAATATAAAAAAGTTAAGTGTAAAAACATTTTCGTTTTTATGAAGGTTTGAATTAGATCAATCATCAGAATTCCGAATTATTTTGTAGACACATACGACATAATATGTCAGGATATTATACCTGACAGGGCATAGTCAAACATCAGACCGTTTTTGATCGCGTACAATGATTTATCATTAAATTCAAATTTAGCACACATCAGCTATATAGCCTACAATTATTATAGTTATAATTATTATAGCTACTCAATGACCAAGAGAAAATACTTATTTCGATTGAAGCAATAGCATTTTATTTTTGATTTTATTATTAAGTTTTTACCAAGGTCGCCTACCTACGCGGAAAGGCATATTACCATCATGATTTTTTTTAGCAGTATATAAATATTTAAAATAATCCCATCCAGTTTCATACAAAATCTGGATACTATATACAATTATCACAAGGTTAGCAAAAATAAACATATAAATGTACATAAAAAATATTATGTTGTAAATTACTTGTAATCAGTGGCGAAAATAGAATGACTTTGGGTACAAGCATTCCAAAAGTCTTAACAAGTCCTCTCACTTCGTAATACATGAGTGATATACGTATATTTATATTATATATTTTCTCCTGATTTTAAAAGCCCCAGAATATGTTCCCTATTACACCACTGGTTGTAACAATTATTTATTTTTTTCTATTATCTCATATCATATCTACTATTAATTTTAATATTTAGGGAGGTTCAGGAGGTGGAGTGACTGCAAAGGCGCAACTGCCAACTAGGTTCAATATAATCTGGAAGAAGTGGCTAGAATTATATAAGTTACACAGACTCACAAGGACATCTGCACCCCCTCAATATAATCTGTACAAATTACACGACATTAAAATAGTAGACACACTAATTTATAGTTCAGTGACGCCAAATAGGGCGATACATGATAAAGGATCCAGATTCCAGATCCCTATTTTCGAACCTATACGTGTATAATATTTAAAGCATAGCTATTTTTTGACTAAAAAATATAAAATATGTGTACAAGTACAACGATTTGAACGTTTATATATTTAACCCCTTAAAGTGTATTAACATTTATTTAACAAAACAGTAGTTTATAAATATAACTATCAACTTTGGTTTGCGAATTAAGATAACATATGACATAACTCATAGACTATAATAGTCCTTAAAGAATGGTTTTATAAAAATATAAATTATATGTAATATTGGATCTATAGTATTCATTATACTTGTCACTTGGACCAACATTTTTACAAATTGTTTATGTTGATAGATCAATTATTAACATTTTCAAATCACCATAGTCCCCTATTATCAAAATCCATTATCAAGGACCTATATCTTTAGTACACAAATTTAAATACTGAACTCAACAACTATTCGTTTGAAATTTGATTCTGATATGAAGACATTTTCGGATAAATTATTCTCTAAGTAATTTACAGAAGACAATGGAGGGGTTTCTCATTTTAAAAACAGAAGTTTGTTTATCTACGGAACACTCTTTAAGCTGTACAAGAAAACTTGAGAATTTTAAAATATGGTAATTAAGTATATTTAAAACTTCCAGAAATCAGATTTTGGATAGCTAAATTATTGAAGAAAAAAGAGTTTAATCACTACTCATCCTTAGTGATATACTGATATACAGTCCTGTATATACTGTATATTATTTACAAATTTTAAATTAAATTAAAAATTAATATAAAATTATTATATTTTACTATATCATTGTTCTACAACCTTCTATTGTCACGTGCTATTGACGCATTCCACACTCTATCAATATTGGCGGTAACTGCCAACTAATAGTATACATAATATTATACTGCAACAGTGCCACTGCGATTTTAAACAGCGCCTATATTATAAGGCTAAACTGATAGGAAAGTGATAACTGATAACGCATAGATTTTCAATTTTGTCATTCATGTGCGTAAACAACTATAATACATAACGCGTATATATATGTAAGCACTTAAGATAGATTCGACTACAAGTTGGTCGGGTTGGACCTTGGACGGAAAATATGTGCATTTATTCGAACTATAATAATCGGAGGGAAAACGCCGATTTATCTGTCCACATACTCGGCAAACGGCAAGCGCATGTGAACGGTCGGAATGGCGCTTACGGGGTCAACTTTGGTAAACAAGAACATGTCATGCGGAAAATATGCAAACAATTCGGGGTCGGACGTGGCCGTGCGGGCGAGCGGGGGCGCTCTATTTTTGTCGACGCATTCTTTGCGGCCTCGCGGCGGCGGCGGCGGCAGAGGTGGCGGCCACATGAATCGCGCCAAAAATACGAAACACCTATTGCACCGCCGCCGCACCGTTCGTGGATTCCGCGTATGTACAGATATAATATACTATACGCATTTCATATTATTATAGTGTTGGTCGCCGCCGCCGCCGCCGCCGAGCAATAAAAGCTCCCGAGACCTCTGCCCGTGCGGCTCTCCCCCGCGCGACGAATTCCATTCACGGCAATCGTCACGAAACATTCCTTGCCGAAATCCAGTAACCTAGATAATTACAATCTTAATATAAATATACAAGACATTATAACCGCGTTAATGCGTTATGATCTTCGTTAAAATATGTTGAGACGTTTGGAATTTAACGTTAGGACTCCGCGCACCTATGTCGAAGAAAAAAGGCATTAACAACGTCCGCGCCAGGGCTTGTTTCGAGTACGTGGGTCGCAGAGATCCGCACAATGAAGATCATATTGATTATAATAATACATTGTGTTGTCTACATATTGATTATAATAATACATTGTATTGTCTTACCTAAAAACAGTTTTCAATAATTTAGTAGGTAGATTATAAAATCTACTCCTCGGGTTTACGAGTTACTTGTTAGGTATACGAATAAATGGCAAAAAAAAACACGAGGAAACAGCGAAAAAAAATCATAGTACTCATAGGCGCAACTAGGGCACCCCCCTATAATGGGGGGTAGCCAGTATAGGTATACCTTCTTATATTATACTATATATAATGTGAGCTGTGAAGTAAAAAATATGAATAACATCATGTAGATATGTATTTACAAATCGTTCTATTATAAACGATTTTGAAACAGAAATATTCGAGAAAACGAAAATACAGATTCAAACCAAAATCAACTTACCTATAAAACAACGAAACTGCGTGAAATAAAAGTTGTTGTTGAAAACTTGTTCAATTTTTTTTGTATTATTATTTTTTTTTTCAATCTATATTCAATAATAAGTAAATTGGATAAATATAAGAGTTTTTAACATGGGATTCACATGACGAGAAAAAATATCATTTTTTCTATTGGTTTTATTAGTTATATTATAAACACTTTACAGGCACAGTTCAATTGGTTCTCGACTTTCAAAATCGGAATCCTAAATTTACATCAACATGTTGTTGAATGTATAATATGAATACTATTGTACATACTATGAACATTGTGCTTCTTATCATTTATTCAAATTCAAAGAACAGAATAAATATTATGATAACTTAAGACAAACACCGTGTAGTTTTTATTAGGTATTCCATCGTTGAATACACAAAAACAGAAATTTACATTTGAATGAATTCTATGCAAGAAACCGTAAAGTTGTATGATGTAAATTGCAGTGCACCTCAGAGTATTATACTATTATCTCAATCCACAGAATAAATTAAAATTAAATACATTTTATACATTTATTCTTTGGTATGATACTCGGAAGTCGGAATACATAGAAACTATATTCAAGTTTTTTTAACAAAATTATTCAACCCTTCTCAACATGCATAACATAATATCAAACATAACGATAACACGCAGTTAAAATGTTACAATACTAATAATTTAACTTCCTAGTTATTCCGCGACATAACAGGGTCAAAATTATCGGTGGAGGTCCATATACTAGTAATAATAATAATAATAATAATTATTATTATTATTATTATGATGATGAAGATGATGATGATGAATTAAGATATTATATGTACCTACATCAAATTAACGCAACAGTGGTGACTGGTGAGAGTCGGTCGAATAACAAAAACAAAAGTTTAAAATAACAATAATAACAATAATAATAATTATTATTACAAGAAGAAAAACATCAACAACCGCGGCGGCGTGCATTGGTCCGCCCGAGCGCGCGGCGGTCGTCGGCCACGGCGGCGCGGCGTCGCGCCACGGATCGGAGGAGTGAGTGTTATAAAAGCTCGTGTCCATCCGCATTCTCGAATGAGACAGCCGACTGCGGACACCATGGCCAGCACCGCAGTACTACTGGGCAGGTACTCGTCGCGGTCCGCGGATCAGCTGCATGACCGATGCAATAACAGGGTGCCCGTCAACGGCGGCGGGGCCGCAATCGTTCTCGGCAGATCGGACTTGTGAGTAACATTACAAAAATACTATTATAATGCACCGAGAGGAGTGTTTCCCGCCAAAAAAAAAAATTATTTGAAAAAAAAAACCAGAACCAAATTGTGCGAGTGTTTTTTGGCTTGTAAGATTTTGATTGCAATTGAACGATATTAACATAATATTATTGTATTAATAAGCTCGAATAATAATACGATGTTATTTTAATTACCCATATAGATTTAGCGTGTCTCCCGTTTGTCCGGGACTGGCCCTCTGTGGCGCTTTGTCCATTTATACGGACAAAGAGACGGTGGCCGCGCTCCGGCCAACGTGCCTGATCAATTGCGCCGGCGAGCTGCCCGACACGCCTTTACCGGATACAGTGCACAGGTACCACAAGGTACCGGTGGCGGATACCGTGGTTACCGACCTCGGACCACACATGGACACGGTTACCGATCTCATACACCAGGTAAAATATACCTAAGTAATGCCTAAGTAATGCCTACCTACCCTTATTATTCATATTGATGACACTGGCATACGAATTATTTTCAACGATTCAGACCAAAACACTCTCCACAATTCTACAACTTCTATAGCTGCGTAAAGTTTATAACCTATGTTGTATTTATTTATGAATGCAAACTATACTCTGTCCAGCGAAAGTATCAATATAAATGTAAAATACAATTTATCGCACGTTATAATACATTAATACATATTATAATTTATACAATATGGATACTGATAATGGATTACATTTATAAATAAGCCCAAAACTATTATAGGAGGATTTAACGTCAATATTTTTAAACGTTAAACGTTTACGATCTTAAATGATAATATATTAACGTTTTAAACAGCATTTTTATTATCCATGACCTATGTATATTTTCTTATTTTATGAGAATGAAAAACCTCCAATGAAAAAAATATGTGATTATGTCATACTACATATCTAAAAATAGAGTTGTAACCATTTAAAAATATGAACTGCGAATGGAGTTCCAGTTCGACACCAAATTAATAAGTTTATATCAAATAGCTGATGAGTATACATTTTTTAGTGGGAACGATATCCAAGTGACTGAGTCATGTACTCATGTGTCATACAATTTGACATACCTAACATAATATTTTTATCAATTTGTTAACTTTCAATTTAGTTAATAATAATAACAGTAATACAATTCTGCTATAATGATAAAATTAATTGTCTATATAACAACAGCATTGTTAACTATTAGTTATTACTTATGTAATAGTGTAAAATGGAATACATATGATATACTGCAATCATTTTACGTACTTATATGATTAGGTAAATTTATTCATTTCAAAAAAATAAATATTAATTAATATTCCAAAGAATTATTTTAATTTGATAACAATTCCATCTATATTGTCCTATTATGTCTTTTATAAATATAGAATAACACAGGTGCATAATATATATTATTGTTTAAGTGTTTAGTAGTTCTGCTTTAGCGAGAAATTTTTATTAAATACTTAAATTATTTTTCATGTAAAAAATGATTGGACAAGTTAACAAAAAAAAACAGCTATAAAATAAACTAAAACTATAACACATTTTATATTTTAACACTATTGACTATAGAAATTAGAAACACAATCAAATAGTTATAAGTTTAAATGTTAACTATCCCATTTATTTTATAAAAATATTTATTCAATCATTGAACAGGAGTCGAATTAAAATGTAATATAAATTACCAAAATTACCTAAACGGATATACCTATACATAAACAAAAATATGTGCACAAACGTGATACATTTGCGAGTATCGAATATAGGCCAGGGAACACGTAGGATTAATCGCTTGGCGCCCATCCCGGTATGCAATTCCTATGGGCCGTTGGCCCGTCAAACAAGCATGAAAGAAAACGCACTGAAAACCGGAAAATAAGCTGTTGTCAGTTAAAAAACAAAAATGACTGTCAACGGTATTTTGACAAGTTTCTGCCAGAAACTTTAAAAAAAATGAAAACCAAGAGGTAGATATTTATAGGATTGCGACCAGTAAAAAACAAACATTGGGTGTATTTATAAATGCATAGGAAGAATCGGCAGGTAACACTTGTACGCCAGCTTAATTTAGAAGTAAACAACAGACATGTGCATAATATATGGCATAAAGCTGTAACCGTGAGAAACGGAAGGTTCTATTTCCGTTTTAACCATCTGACGGAACTTCAGGATGTCCAAAAAACAAAACTATTAGTTATTGCAAAAATTATTTTCAAATAATATACGCCATAATTCCAACAGTTACAAATTACAACATTAAATAATATTTTTAATTCCGGAATTATATATTAAAAAAAAACACATTATTAAATTAAATAAATGTAATATTTATAACTGACAACACATTCGATATGTTTTATTTTGTTGTAGGAATATATTTCTGGAGGTACAACATTAATACATTGTGCAGCTGGAGTGAGCAGATCAGCTGCTTTTTGCATAGCATACTTGATCAAATATCGTGGGATGACCATGAATAATGCATATCGTCACGTAGCCAAATGCAGACCTTGCATAAATCCAAATGCGGGATTTATAAGTCAGCTAATAGAATTCGAAGGAAAATTTAGAGAGGAATAGCAGTGAATAAAATAACGTTTATAATAGGTAGGTACACAAAAATCATTCCAAACATAAATTATAATTATTATATTATATAACTAGCATTGTAAGCTTTTTAAATGTTTTAATTCCTATACAATTATAATTTTTGTTTAAAATTTTAAAATTGTAAATGTTATATTTCTATCATTGTATAATTTATAGGATGTGTATTATATATTTTATCCTTAAAGTACCTATTATTTATAATAAATAATAATGTAAATATACAACATTTAAATAATCAATCTAGAATACAATTTCAATGTACTCACGTCTTATATTTTTTATTTCCTTCACGTGGTTCGTTACATGTTTCACATAAACAAAACATTTACACGACACTTAAATACTATTAATCAAAATCCTATACATTTTAAAATAAGAACTATCCATTTAACTGATTTGACAAATTCTAAATCATATCTATATTAGATACATAATATTATCGTTTCGCTCCACTCACCTTAGTGCAAACTATATATCAATACAATACGTACCCAATATACCCATGTTATTATATAAAATCAAAAAATAAAAAGACCTTGCTTATTTCTTCGCTCAGAATCTATAAAAATGTATCCAAATATACTATACCAATTTAGTAGGTAGGTAGATACTTATTCCAAAATTATATTGAATAGGTACCTACTCAATGATTGCTGTAATGTACAATATTATGTACATTTAAAAAAAAAAACGTTTTTAATGCTGTAAATGTTAATTAAATTATTATATTTAAACATTAAACACTCGTTCTTTTTCTCCTTTTAGAACTGTCGACGATGGAGTATTTTCACCGCAGTACTCCTCTAGTTCCCTAAACTGGGCTAAACATGTATTATTAATAGGTATTATAAGCTTCCCATAGATAATATGTGTATGTACCTATATATAGTACATAGTACATACTAGTGATTGGCACAGCCTAGTGCTTATACTAATTAGAAATAATCATATACTTAATGACGCAATAGTTATTGGTTAAATCGAGTATAGCGAATAACTTATATAGTGACGATATAGTACCTAGGTCATAAATCATAATATTATATTTAGTTGAATTAAAAAAAAAAACAAAATTCCTATTAGGTATATAAATTGAGTGGTACGTTAACATAAATTATTTAACATATAGTAACATTATCAAACAAGCATTTAATATTTAAATCAAAGGAATAATAAACCCTATATGGCTATTATATTTATGTATGCATTATATGCAGGCAGTGTCGATTAATATTAATTATTAATCATTAAAAAACGGTTTTAATTTTTCTAAGTGAAATAGTTACCTTGGTATGGCTATAAATCGCGATTTACGTGTACGACGGTCTACAGTACGGTTTTTTCTACAGTTGATTTTTTTAAGTTTTGGAACAATTGATAATATTTCTTTAGGTCGATAAGATGTAGATTAAGACGTGTATGTGACAATAGTTGTGATTCGTAAGCAAATATCAAAGAAGTACCTAAGTATTCAAATGCTAAATTTTAAATTTAAACAAATGTTTACATCTTGGATAGCTATAGTCCGAAGTATAGAGCCCCGTGTTATTTTCAGTCAGTACTGTGGAACGGATAGTTAGATTAGATTTGCCGGAGGTTTTTTGCACCATATTACAAGAAACACGGGTGATGAGAACAAGATTCACTAAAAAAATTGCTTCACTAGATTACGAAATTCTTACAAACAATTTAAGGTAAAATTTACTGTTGGACTATGAAGTGCTATATTCATCTTTCATTTTAGTTTCGGTACATTTTGGCAATAGTCGTGTAGTTTGGGCGTAGTGAATGGTATTTCAGTGACGGAAAATAACATTCCATTACGTCACTGTTGCACGCAAATTTTTTGTTCATGTCTAATCAAATGAACGGCAGATATATATGCTATACCTATACGTAATGGCTCGGTACATTTACCCTATATGTCATCCATAACGTCAACTTAAATGTAACACGGTATTATTTTTTTTATATTAATTTACTTAACATTAAAATCAACTGTGAGTGGGATAATAGGTAATAATAGTCAACGGATTATGACAATGTTCCGTCAAAAAATGTTTATTACCTACGCCAACAACGTATCATACTAAAGTATTTTTAGAGAAATAAAATAAATAAATGTAAAACATCTGAATAAACGTTTTATTTAAATTCAAAATAACTATTTTAAAACCTTTGTTTAGTGGAACGGCCAATTTAGTTTTAACGATAGAATATAGGTAATAAATAATTATTATTGAATGATTCTATGAAAATAAAATATATTAAAATTCAACAAAAATAATCGAATAATAACTTAAGGGGATGCGATACCGTGATTTTCTGTTTTTGTCTAACACGCGTGACATAGTATTTTAGACGTTTTTTTTGCCAAACATTCCAATTGATCTATTGAAGCGGTAAGATTTCTGAAAACCGATTTGAGTTTGTCGTCAAGTCTACTTGAAATCGACTTTCCCACATTTTTGATTTTTTGATTTTAACTTCTCCAAAAATTGAAATAACAGAATTTTTAAATACTCTTTTTGAATATGACATTTTAAAAAATTTGGGGGATAATATCGAAAAAGAAAGTCGATTTCAAGTAGACTTGACGACAAATTCAAATCTGTTTTCAGAATTCTTATCGCTTCATTAGATCAATTGATATGTTTGGCAAAAAACACATCTAAAATACTATGTCGCGCGTGTGTTAGACAAAAACAGAAAATCACGGTATCGAATCCCCTTAACTGTATAAAATATCATCAGTTTTATTATTCAAAATAGAACCTAATTATAAATTTAATAAAGAAAACTAAAATATAATATAAAAATATAATTCTTATCATCAATTAATGTTCCAAATTAGCCAATCAGCCAATCATAAAAGTTTAGACTATTATTGGTTACATCACACATTTGATTGTCAGTTGAAAATTAAGTAGGTACTTATTATTATACCTATTAAATAAATCATAATAATTAATAATTATTGTGTTAGTACCTATAAATTGATAAACTATAATATGAATATACCTAAGATAAAATAAAGTAGATAATTGGTAAGTATTAGATAATATTTAGATTGGAGTATTGGAATATATTTACATTCCTCAATAGTTTTTAAATATCCAATATCCAATTATTTATTTTTTATTTTTTTACTATAAACAATGCAAAGTAGGACGGAACGGGAATTCGAGACCGATGGGCTAGCCGGGTCGCGAAGTCCGGACCGCGAAACTCAAGCTGTCGGCACCACCGTAATTTCGTAATTTTTCATAACTTGATTGCATTAACCCCCCCCCCCCCGACCTGAACCCCGAACAGAATCGTATACACTAACGACTAACATTTTCTAAGGAGAGTCTGTCAGGTCGCGGGGTTGTAATATTAGTGATATTGTTGTAAACTTACTTGTTTTGTTTTGTTTATTTCAATAACCGATGGGAACCAGAGGAGAAGTAAAAGCGGGTTTCCACTATACACGTAGGTACGCGTGTACGTGCATACAAATCCTTCGTTGTGATTGGTTGGTTAGGTTAAGTAACCACACGATTAACCACGATACCGTGTTGTTGGACACAGCTGAACAATTTTCGTGTACACGGCAAACGCGTATATAGTGGAAACCCGCCTTTATGGTAACGTGGTTCCTACTCTGGTTCTTGAATCTTGATACCACGGAAAAGAAAAAAAAGGTACCACTCTATTTACAGTTATAATAAATAAATACATTTATGTATAACGGGGAACAATGTGATAGCATAATAATATGATGTGGCTATTGAAATGTGTTTATTTATCGGCTCTTTACCATAGACATTATAGGTTTAAATTGATCGTTATAATCTATATAACCGAAACATGCTTTCATCATTAGCAGAGTGGCGCAGTGGAAGCGTGCTGGGCCCATAACCCAGAGGTCCGTGGATCGAAACCACGCTCTGCTAAACATTATTTTTTTAAATACTTATAAGTAATGTACGACGAAGGCTCTACAATTTATGTGGAAAGTAAACCAAATTATGGAATGCATTTAATTTTTTGTTTCCAACATTCTCGTTTTCTTAGATTCTCGCCGGAGCTATGAATGTATTGATTGTGTCTGCGACATTTACCTACCAGTATGCAGAAAAGTTTTTAGAATATGGTTTTTTGGAATCTTGTGAAAACTCATGTGTCATGTGGATATTTTCATACACCGATCTGTACATTTGGATGAGTTTCGGAATACTAGGCTGTTCAAATTCGATTTTCGTCGTTTATACTGTAATAGATACCTATACTGAATAACCTGGTGCAGTAGTGCAGATTTATTTAAATCAATTTAAGTTTATTAAATTGACCGCTTTATATTATATAGGTGCTTGCATCTACTTTAATTAATATATCAATTTAAAGAGGTAACAATTTAATAATTGTTCTTTAATTTTACATTCTACATAAATTTTATTTGTAAAAACGGGTTTTACTAAAAATATTGACAAGGTAGGTACTACAGTTGATTTATTTTATAGATTGAGAGATTCGTTTAGCTTATAATATTTAAAAGATATTATTTAGTTAATTTGATAGAATTAATTTTTTTATAATTAGGTAGGTATAATTTATTTTAGTAAATTTCTTAGGTTAGCTCATACCTGCAGCTAGATACGTATTATATACGTATTGTACATTATTTTTAATAAAATGTAAATAATATTGAAATACTCCGCTGTTCAAATTCGTTTTTCTTCGTTTATAACAATAGATACTTTCTAAATAATTTTAATTTTGCTATCTATCAGATATGTCTGGTACAATAATTTACAAAATATATCCAATAAGCTTAAAGGTAGTTAAATTCCTTGATAAATAAAATAGAATAATAGTTAATGACTAGTGTGATATAAGTATACAACATAATGAAGGAATATTTGGCCATAACTATAAAATAAATATTTTGCTTTGTCGCAGTAAAATTGTCACTTATACCATACCACCACTGGGTATACTACCAAAAAGTCCGAGTAAAAAAGTCCGTGTTTAAAAAGTCCAGTACATATAATTAGGTAAAAGGAAAAATACCACGTGATGCACAGTCAACTTCCAATTAGTATTAATATAAATTGTACCTAAATTATTTACCTGACAAAATTATTATTTTTATTTTTAATATTATTTTTTTGACGACAGTTAGTTAATTAAACTGTTATGGTGTCATAATACTAGATAAACATTATAATCATTGGATTTTTTTTTGCTAAATATATTATATTTTATATGGTGATAGTTAATACTCAATTTAATATATTATTTCGATTTTTTTGTATAGGTAATAATATTAACAGTGGCGTATATAGGGGGGAGGCCCCTAGGCTAGAGCCCATAGTGAAATTGCAGGTTCAATTAAAGCATTTCATGTATATATCTACATTCTACACTGTTTACAGTTTTTCACCATGATTAATTTAGCCGGTTGACTAAAATCGTTTTTGATGAATCCACAAGGAAATGATTGTCAGGACTTGCTTTGATGACTTTTATGTTAAATTCACAGTTAGATAACATTAAAATATATATATATATATATAATTGTCAATATTGTCAATATTGTTCAAAAAATTAAAAAATTAATTTTACATAATTATAAAATCAAATTGAGCAATTTTTATTTGTATTGTATATCATGTCATAATTATAACAACCCAGCTCCCTAAAATATGTATAGTAATATGTTAGGTAGTTGTGCTATGCTTGAATAGTGATAAATTGACAAAATTGGCCCATAGTGAAAATAATTTGTATATAAGCCACTAGATACTATGTACATAATTATTATAAATTATAATCATTGATTTTTATTTTTTAAATATATTATGTTTGTATGATGATAGTTAATACTTAATACTCAATTTAAATACTACATTTTTTACACAAATCTAAAATGTTATTGATCGTGATAACACATACAAAAAAGGTACCCAACTATACTTGTGTATTTTATGAACAAAATAAATCCATAGACTTTTTACTACCACGTGTTACCATGCTCCGTCTGTGAGTATAAGGTCTATGAATAAGTCAAATATTATGGCAATTTGTAAGTACGTAATGAATCCCGGAAAAAAATCCCCGGGAAAACAAATGTGTATTTGTAATTAAATATTAATAATGGTAATTATAGACACTAATTATCGTTTAAAAATATTTGTTCAACATTTGCATGTGGTTGTGACTTGTGAGTAATATTGTAGTCTGGGGATTTTTATTCAGATTACCGTACTTAATAGGTACGAATTTATTATTTTTATGTGTACATCCCATATTGAAACTATACTTATACAGTAATACGGTAGGTACTTCTGGGTATTGGGTATCTAGTACCTACTATATTATTAAATATGTTCATATAATCTATACAATGTCAAACATATTGTATTGTTAGTTGTTACAGACTATAATTGTATATTTTATAAAATATAACACATTATATTATTATGGGTTTTTACAGTTACCCTTGATAATTTGCCGTATGCACTCAGCACACAATTGACGGGTGGACAATGAAGACAATTATAAAATGTGACCGCCGTGCGCTATTATGGTCTATATATAAAGAACCTTTTTTTTTATCAAACGTTCGATTACTTGGAAATGATAAATGAATACTTTTATTTGTTTTTAAATAAATAACAAAATATTTTGCTTTATCTTCATCGTTATGTTGTTATAGGGATTATAATATTATATTATTATAATATTATTATGTAATATGTATAAATTTCAATAATTTTCCCGAACGATCGTACATGCTAATCGAAAGACAAATGAATTCAGAGTTATCAATTAATATACCTATACATAATGTTCGCATCCTAATGTTGTTTTGACTTTTTTCGTATTATTTATTCGTATGGCATATCTTTGATGACAATAAAACAATAATCATAGATCGACATCTTTAGATTCCGAAATCCGAATCCATTCGATAGCGTTTGGAGTCGGGTTTACGAAGTCTTCCAGTGTTCCGTTGAATTTTGCGGTTTGAGCACTCGACTATGATATTATGAGAATAATAGTCTGATTAATGTACATGACACGTAATATATTGTTCTGTGGTAGTACAAATTCATACTCTATGACTAGGGTTAAACTCCACTTGTTCATCAGAAATCCAAATTTCCCGTGTCCAGTCCTAATTCGATTGTTATATATGTATTTGTTATATTAATATTTAATACGGATGGGAATATCGAATATTTGAGTTGTTATATACTACAATATAGTTGCGATAACAGTGAAGTATTATTACACTATAAATACGAAAAGTCTTGATGTTGGAGCCTTCCTATGTAGGGAGACCTCCAACTATCTAAAAATATTTCTGTCAACATTATTTTATCTGAAAATATTCTATTTGCGAAAAATATGCATAATAAAATCATCTACACACGTAATTAACAATTATTCAAGTGGGTATTCGTAAACAAAGTAAACTTTAAAGTTTAAGTACTTTGGACTTTTTTCGCTGGAATTTTTAAACCGGTCTTTTTTTCTTCGGGTTTTTGTTCGATGAGTCCTTTATTCCTACTTATTCATGTAATATTCTCATATTTTTATTTTATAATAGACATTTTTATTCTAAAACCAAAATTGAGGGAGTTCTACTCATACTGCCGACTGCGTACAACACATGCGGATGTCTTGAGGACGCTACCCATACATATGTTGTCTCCGTCTAACACACGCATGACATAGAAAATTATCGTTCACTAGTTTTAATTGTGTGCTGTTGGTTTTGACCAGTGAATTGACCTATTATAAAACTTTTAGGTAGGAAAAGCTTAAGCACAGATAATGTTATTATCTAAAAAATTGATAAGAGGTCAAATCACTCTAATATCAAAACTAACAGCACACTATTGAAACTACAGAACGAAAATGTGCTCGTACGTGTGTAAGACGGAGACAACAAATGCATAGGGAGCAGCGTCTTCTTAAGATTAATGTAACATTTTTATTTTAATGCGTATCAAAATTTACATAATAAAAAAATACAAATATTTAGGATTCATTTTGATTTTTTAATTTGCTTATTTATTTATTAGGATCTATAATAGTATTAGACAATATTATTATATTATAATAATATAATATATGGTTTTGTATATTACAATTTCTTAAAATAAATCAATATTCAATACTGAGGTTTTTCTAAATCAAATATCATTAATTATATTATATTTAATGATTAAGTATAATATCATAATATGCCACCCGATGTCTAATAGATTATAGATTGACAACACAAAAGGCATAGACTGAAGTAGGTTCCTATGTAACAATGAAGGACGGCGGGTCCCTTGATCTTACACTACCTGTTGGCTGTTACCTACAATAAAATAAATATAACAATTTACTACCCCATTATAAATTATGTTGGTGACTACATTGGAAATTATATTATTTCTAAAAATACATTTTAATTGTACATGTTGTATATAAAACATATTATACCTATTTAAAAATGATAAAACCAAAATATTTCATCTTATATCAAAACGGTTGGATGTGTTTATTTATAAGTAGGTATACTAGTCCTCCTGAAAATAGGAAGTTAAATACAAAACAAAACTTACGTTTCACAAGCCCTCCGATATCTCTTTAGTCTTTAGTGGCTATTATTTAAGAGGGAAAAATTTAGGCAATTTCTAATATTGTTGTCGCCGCCAGTAATCTTTGTGTTGGTCGTAAATGATTATTAATGTGAGCACGGTTCTATATGACTTGAAAGGTAAAAGGACGTTTAATAAAATTTCTAATTTTGATTTTTTTTCGGTTCCTGCTCCAAGCTAAAAACTTTCATTTATAATTTGAATATTTATGTTTAATTTATTCTCAGTTATTTCAACTATTGTCTCCATTATGTGTTAAATTAACGATAATTTCAGTCTTTCAATACTGTACTCTTACCCTTTGGGGTTTTACATATATTTATTTATTTAATAAATATTGTATTATTATTATTAAAACTAATAACTTTTTTTCAAAATATTACCAATTTTGTTTGAGTTGTTCGACGACAAAGACGACGACGACACAACGACGATAATATGAACTCCCGCGGACTAAATGTCCTGTCTTAATAATAGACGGGGACAAAACGTCCGTGAACTCATTTTTTTTTAAGTGAACGAATAAAAGGCGGGGGCTAAACGTCCGCAATTTGACTTGAAAATATAAAATTATAATTTTGAAGAAATTCGAACTCGATAACAATAGATTTCATATCACCCGGCTGCGGGCGAACGGAGCGACTATGTGCCATAGCACACGTACGCGCATGCACATTTCAATGTAAGTAGTCTCGAAAAATATTTTTGTACACCCGCGACTATGAATAATGCTAATAAGCTGTCAAAAAAACATACTTCTAGTTATCCAATTTCAATTTTGGAGACCACGCCTAAGTGCGTAACGCATGTCACTTGAATCTCCTTTATGCATAAAGGACTAAGTGATTTTCCATACGGGGCGCCGCATCCGACAGATGAGCATTACAAAAATAGTCGTTGATGAATGAATTAATTTTGAATTAATGAATATTCTTTTGTTAAACTATTAAAATCTAAAAAAAAATTTGTTCCCGTTAAATCGATGGAATATGTATATAAATATTCTGAAACCTAGAATATGCGAATTCGTACAAAAAATAACGAAATATTCAAAATTATACAACAAAAAATTTGTATTTGAATTATACGTACTATATGGATCGAATTTATATCGAATTGGAATTTCAATATGCACTTTCTAAACAAATATGCAAATGCCAAAAGTTTCGAGCCTTGCATATAAGTATAAAATTAAGAAGGTAGGTATATACTATGATATAGTCACCACCTGACGAATTAACTAACGAAGACATTTATTATTTAACTGTTAGTGCTCCAACAGTCCAACATGTAATTTAAAAAATGTTATTAATTCCTAAAATGTAAAAACTATACATAAAGGATAGGACCATAAAAAGCGTAGGTAGAACATATTTTGTAAGGCACAAAATACTGTCATTAAAATTCATATCATGCATGATGTATAGGTATATTAATATATTATAAACACAACAATATAAAAACATAAAACCATTGATATTGGAAAAAATGAAATAAATAAAATCACCTATATCTTTAAGGGGCTGTTACAATTACATTTGTTTTCTCTGTCTTACAAGTGCGTAACATGGCAAATTTTAAGCTCAGCAAAACACGTTTATCTCCCGATAGTTTAAAAATTAGAGCGAATTGACCTCTTATAAAATTTAAAGGTAAGATTATTATCTAGACAATGCCATAGGCCATTTATTATATTTTAATTTTAAAGCGAGTTATGAGTATTTTAAGATGTACAAACAGTTTACAATTTTAAAATACACATAAATCGCTTTAAAATTAAATTTTAAAAACAATTGTGTTAACACACACACAAACATAAATACAGTTATTGTACGTACATTATAGGCTATCTAGCTATCTAGCTCCGTAGAAAAGGGATGCAGACGTACGGCACCATTGGACAGTCAACGTCAGTGGAGTACGCAGGGGTAGGGTTCTAGAGTTCTGACCCCCCCTGAAATGTCTTCCCATTACAAAATAAACCTTATTTACCACCATTTCAATACACAGAGTTGATCAATGGTATGTCATTTTTAATAATAATATAAAATGAATTGTTAGATATGACAATCAACAAAGACGTCGGTAATTATAGTTTCAGTTTTTTCTTTTTCTAATTTAGAACATCGCTAAACGTCTGCCATAATCGTCGTATGGTGTATCATCGTATCATCGTCCATCGATTATTACCACGTTTATTACGACCCGAAGAGGCTCTGTAGATGACTAGGTTAAACACTTGAGTGTTCTAAATATAGACTAACTATAATATTTATGATAACCAATTTTAATATAAAAATGGTTTAGCAAAAAATAATGTAAATTATTTACTCATGTAAAACCCTAACCAAACTAAAATCCTGCGTACGCTACTGGCCAACGTACCTACCTACCACGTATTCTGAAGTGGGGTTTGAAGAGGGAGTATTTGAGAAAAATAACCTGTCGGCTAGCGATGACCGTACGAACACCCAACAAACAGTGTTCTGACGTTGGAGTTGATTTATCTAGTCGTCGTATTTTTCAAAAGATCTTACGATTCTTCGGTCATTTGGTTTTAGTTTACCGACAGTAGTTCACTATCAAACGCCGTGACGTCCATTTAAAATCTGAATACCTTCAAGATAACTATTCGAAAAGTAAGTGTTAATTATCTTATAAGTGTAAAAGTCGATAAGTCATAAATCACTAAATATTAAAATACTTCCAAATTAAGATTTATTATTACATATTAAAACATTTAAATATTACACCTGTATAGGTAATTCCTTATTAATTATTTATTGAACAATGGACATACTAACAACTAGTATTGAACAATCAATCATTGTTATTTAAAACATTTATAGAACAAAATAGTTTTTTTAAATACAAAATAAATACCTATATTTATTAAAATAATTTATTATACTTATATTTTTGTGTACTTATATAATGATTAGGTAGGTAATAATAATGTAACGAAATTTAATATAAATTAGTATAATCCGTTCGCTCAAGGAACTTAAAAATACATGAGTATAATAATATAGATTGGACTCACTAATAACTGAAATCAGAGGCGTCATGTGGTACTCTGGGCTTACATTTACGTACCTAAAATTCCGTATTATAATTTTTGGTCCACCGGGAACACCCGCGCGTCGACTAAAAAAAAAACCATTTAATTATTCTTATAAGAAGTTGTGCTGTAGAAAATACTTCCTATGTCGGGTACATTAGTTAAACGTGATAAACAGAAAATTAAATAGTACCTGTGTTTTTGTTCATTTTTTTTTTTAGTAATTTTAAAGTATTTTTGTTATAATATTAAGGACTAAAAACAAACTATTAGGTGATAGGTACTAATGTACTATAGTTCAGTTCTTACCACTTAGGTTATTTTTTAAATAAAATAAATCAAAAATGTTTATATTTACTACATTTGAATGGAAATTTGTTAACATTTTTAACTACTTTTCAGGAGAAACAAAAAACAGTTTTCCTTTATTTCTATTTGCGTAATAAGATCAATCATCACAATTTAGATTAAATAGTATTGTATAAAAAATAAATAGCAAAAAAAAATTATTTAAAAAAATGTGTACTTTTATAAATAACAAATTTTTTTAATGTGACATATAGTTGCCTTTAAACAAATTTTAATAATTTTATTAATTTAACGTATCATAATTTAATTTAATAGTCACATTTTAAAATAATAATATAATACCTTCTTATTTATTTTATCTAATTAAATAGATATCAATGCAACTAAATAACAAACTTTGAATATAAACAAATGAATAACAATCGTAAAAAAACAAAAATTTTTTATTAAAATTAATAAAAAAAAGAAAAACTTATGTACCTAATTTTATTGAATCAGCCTTTGATTTACAAATTATAAACATATAATATATGTGTTTACATAAGAGGATGAATAATATATAACAAAACTATTTTTGTCAAAAATGTAACTTGGGTTCCTTTTAACAAATTCCCATTCATTTATAACTGCCCTAAATTTTATAATTTATTAAATAAAAATAATGAATCTGATATCTATTAAGATATATTAGTTTTTGAGCTGTTTATAGCTTGTTTATCCAGATTAGCGCTAACAAAAAATTTAGTTTAATTTAGTTCAATATCCTTTAACTATCGATTACTATAGAAAAATCCAAAAAAAACAAAAATTATTAAGAGATAATTATACATCAAAATTACCTATTTATTTATTTAGTTCATATATATATATATATATTTATGAATAAATACTGGGACCCACCGAGAAGTTTCGTGTGAGGCCCAGGATATATAATTAATATCCATTAAATATATTTTTAATTCTAAATGTTACTTTTGTCTAGTGGACGAAATGAAACAACTAGCTACGACATTAATGCAGTATAGATCATTCAAAAAGAAACAAGAATGTCTGAGCAAATCACTCGATCATCTGTCATTTGACTATCCTGATATATACGCAGTGTTGTATAGAGAGATAAAAAGAAGAGAACTGGAATCTAATGATCCGAATAGAATTGCTAAATGGTTAAGTAATTCAGAACGAAATCCGTATGTCAAGCTTCATGAATCATTGATGATGGTAAAAAATAACAACATCATTGCCAAAGAGGAGCTTATGTACAGTTTAAGGGCTATGTTAAACCAAACAATTAAAAATCGTACCAACATTGAAGCAGCAGTAAAAATATGCCATTTAATTAGAAAATCGTCGAACTTGAAAATATTTAATGAGTGAGTAAAAAATGTAATATTTTTCAAATGACAAATCTTTTAGCTTACTTATAAATTTTTGACCTTCTTTTAGGAAATTGAAAGAACTCATTGGCCAAGTAAACCAGTTGAGCAGCACTCAACGCCATATGCCAAAAGAAACCAAGACAGAAAACATTTGGAGAAACAATTTCAGACCTCCACAAATAGACCCTTTCCAGCAATTTAATTTTAAATCTGCTCAACAACAGCATACCCCTGTTTGGCAAAATATGCTGCAACCAACCAATTCAGAAGCTGCGCGTGGTCAACTACACTTTAGCAGTAAGAATTAAACATTGATAAAGTTACAATTTATATGAAAATAATATTTAACTATTTACACTTTGTTTGTTTTTAGTCGATTGTTACGGATATGACCATCTGGAAATGATTGCAAGTGTAAACAGTGCTACTACTGTAAGAAACTCACAGACACTTAACACCCTGACGATTGTTGATCAAGGAATGGATGGAGCAGTTGCTAAGTGGCTTCATTATTTGAAACTACATAAATACCAGTGGTTCTTCAATAGCCTCAATTATCTTGAAATTGTATTCATCGACGAGGACAACATTGATGGTCTTATAGCTAAAGTAAACAGAAACTTTATTACAAAAGGTGCACAAAAAAAGATGTGCATATCGACAAAGACGTTGAGGGATCGCCCACAAAAGTTAAATGACTTATTATTGGTAATTTTGAATATATTATTATAACTTATGAATAAAACAACTAATAAATTACTTTTGATTATAGAAATTGGATTTGGAAGTTACTCCAAATGAACTGTGTGAACTTGTGTCATACATGCGAGACATATTACATTACCCCATACCGAACAAGAACTGTGTTGTTGGCGATCAGTTACAACAAGACATCGTCCTTGTCATGGAGAAATTGTTAAATCAACTGCTGGAAAAACTAGGTTTTGTCCATTCTTTAGTTTCTCAGAGTTTACTTGGAATGTCCATCAATAAATACTTAGAATGTACATTGTTAATTATTGGTAATCAAATGTTTGTGAAACATCAAATTGACAAAACAATGATGTTTGCTGATACTTTAAAATATAAAGTCCATAGAATTCCTAGAAACTTTAACTAGCTAACACTCAGTAGGTATTATTCAATAGAATCTTCTTATTAGATATGCATTTTTTAAGTTGAATTATTATTGTTTGTGATTTGTTTTTTTATTCAAAATGGTATTTAATTGTTAACAATCTTAACTTTTATATTTTTATATGCTTGTATGTTTTATTAAAATGTTAAATATTTACAATAACACATTTTATAATTGGTATGAATTTTAATTTTTAATTTTTGTTATATGCTTCAAAAGACAAATTTATTTTTTATTTTATTGTTTTGTTTAAAATTATATTTAAAGTCAAATATAGTTGAATTATTTTTTAGAAGTTTAAATGAAATGTTTTTTTTTATGTTTCACTTTACGTTTAATGATCTGCCACTTCATATTTAATGATTGCAAGGTTTTTGTTTATAATATTTAAAGGGATGACTATTAATTATTATTTGTACTTTTTGTGTATAACTATTTTGTTTTATGTTATTGTTCAATAAATTATTAGATTAAAATATAATTGTAAATTTTATAAACATGTTTTAATAAAATACTATAATTTATTTGAGAGATTTGTTTATTTTTAAATGTTAAGAGTATAACAATTCCACTAGGTACTCAAATAGTCAACATTCACCCAAAACTAAAATGTTATTGGAATCGTGGGTAGTTATTGTTTAACAATATAATATGACTATATGAGATTAACTATTATTATTCAACATATCACAACGACAGTTCCAATAACAATGCAAACAGATTTAAGTGTTAAAAGAATAAAGATTTGTAAAAAAAAAAAAATACTTTTATAAATTATAATTTATAATGCATAAAATAGAAAATAGAAAAAATAGCACAGTCTCTATTGGTATGTATAACAGGTTGATAATATTGTGCACTCATAGAAATATAGAATACATCATACAACCCAGAACTTACGCCACTATGGTACTACATTTGTAGGTAGGTACCTAGGTGTTACAATGAAAAATGTAAATTGAACGATCATCATTTATAACAAATTATTTATGATAGGTAAAATATTAAAATGGAAAGGGATTGTTAATTATGAAGAATTCTGATATCAGGATTCAGGAGTACCTATATTATTTGTGATGCAACAATGTGGGTTTATAACGGTAAATGGAGGTTTCTCCCCAACTGTTTTCGGTCTAGTAGGACATTTTCCTCCTGATATATTTTTGATGAGGACATTTTTCCCCAATTTTTTTAAAGTTTATTATTGACTAATAATATTGAATTTAATAATACAATTTTATTTTTTTTTTTTAAATAAAATATGAAATATATAAACATTTTTGTATTTTCATAAATATAAAATAGATTATAAATGTATATGTTTGATCCACTAAACTAGGTACTTAAAACAATAAAAATTTGAAAAAAAATAATTATAAAATAAAATATAATTAATAATTAATAATAATGGCTAAAAATTCTGACATAAAAATGATACATTTTGTAAAAAAAACATTTGACTACTGAATACCGATTCTTTTGTTATTTCTAAACACATAGGTATTATTTTTATTTTTTTTTGTTAAAACTGTACCAGTTTGGACATTTAACAATTTAATAATTGCTTTTGATTCAAGTAGTTCAGCTGATCAAAAATATACATCTATAATTTATTATATTTATGAAAATATTTGAAAATATTAAACAATAGGCAAAATAATAAAATAATATTATTAAATAGCAAACTTTAAACAAAATGGGGGAAAATGTCAGCATCAAAAATATATCGGGGGGAAAATGTTATATTACACCAAAAACAGTCGAAGGGGGGGGGGATGTCCGCGATTCGTATGTAACACCCATCACCCATGATATTATGTGAAATTTTTTTATGAATCCTATTACTACAGTTTACAGTTACAATTGGTAGGAAAACATTTAAATTATATAAGTACCTAGAATGAAAATAAAAACCAAACTCAGAACAATATGAGAGCGCACAAATGTATACGGTAAACACTAAACCAATTATATTATGCATTCATAGGCGTGTGCAGACTTCTGAGTCAGGAAATTCAATCTGATCACCCTGCCCCTTGTCATGGTCACACAAGAAAAAAATTATAGACATTTTCACTACAATCTGTTAAGTGACCCTTTTCTTGGTTACTGGAAAATGTAAACAATCAGTTTTCATTATTTCACACATACAAAATTCATTAATATTGATTTAAATTCTAACCAAATATATTATAATAAAACAATTTATTCAAAAACGTTCAAAAATATAATATACATATAATATTAAAAATTGTCAATTAACACAAACATTAATAGATATTTATTTATTATTATGCATGGTAAATCGACTTTAGGGCTATTAGTTTATGAGATATAAATATTAAAATTTAGATGAGCGGAGTAGTGGACACCCATTGCTCGGGGTAACCCCGTACCACATTAACACCGCTCATCTAAACTTTAAATACTTATAACGCATAGACGACTACTTGCACTAAATTCGATTTGTATCGAAATACTTAAAAAAATATTCTACTTTGGAATATGAAATTAAATTTCTGTTGTCAAAAAAAAAAATTAAAAAAAATAAAAAATACTTAAAAAAATATTTTTTTAATAACAAAGTTGTTTTATAAACGACTCGAAACTACGTAAAAAATATTTTCAAAAACAATTACACTTTTTGAAATAATTAGTGTTCAATTTTAAATAAATCGCCTTGCGTATAGTCCCTCGGGTAAACACAAAAAAAGGGTTATATGCCTACTTTAAAGTAGGTAGGTATATAACCTCGTCTTCATAAGACACCAAACCCCCTACGTACAAAAAAACTCAGACAGGGCTAAAGCCCAATCAGCCCTACCCGTACGCACGCCTATGTATGCATTATAGGTACATTATAATTTATAAGACTTAAAATTTGCGTTTAAAATCAACAATGAATTATATGCTATATATAGGTAATAATAATAACAATGATAGTTTAATGCATATCAATATTGTAATTTAAGCCAAACCAGCTTGCACATCGGCTTTTGTGTTTTTGCATTTGAAGTGTTCTGAAATCTCGTTTAGCGTCTTGTTCTCGGTTTCCGGGAGCTGAAAGTGCAAATACACCAGACCGATGAGGCCTATGGACCCGAACAAAACGAAAGTGTTATAGAAACCCGTAAACGTTTCGAGATCCAAATAGAACTTGGTCATCAGGAAACTCAAGATGAAGTATGTCGCTGAACTAAGACCGGCGCCGACGTTTTTACTTCTGGAATATGACAAGACAAAGAGAAAACTCGTTGTGTTGTATCATTATTTATTATATTCGTAGGTATAAACAAAATATGCACTACAGTGAGTTCCATATAGGTAGTTACCGATATCCCAGATTTGTAGAATCGATCGTTTATATCGAATTCAAAAATAAACCATAGTAATATACACCTATAGGGGCTAGGACATTGTCTTGCTATTGTGTGCAGCGGATTGAATCGCTTTAATAGATTAGTAGTCAAAATCAGAGCTGATTTTAATCATAATTCATAAAACTATAACAGAACTTTACTATGCAATTATAGTCTAATAATAAAATAAATAAATTATACACGACACACTCTGCAAGTATCTAATTAACCACTGGCCACTGTACATATATTGGTTTTTCTTCGTTTTTTTTTTCAATAATATACACCTAAACGTGTTTTATTTTTTTTTTTTATTAAATTTGTAAGTTAACTTAATTAAAAACAGATGTTTTTTTTTTTAACAATTATTTATTAGAATAAAATGGACTGCACCAACGTCGATCACATTAAGAGGAACTCACTGTAATATATTTGTTTAGAGACCTTTCATAATTTTTTGTACTTTTTTTTTTAGATATATTATATGAATTATAATATTATAATAATGTTATATTAAAAGTGTCTAAATTATAGTTATCATGTAAAGGACGTCGTGTATTTACTTCATTGGGAAAATTTCACACATGAGAATCCACACTATAGGCATTATTCCCATCGACGAAAAAAAAGTCGACATGAAGAACAACACGATTTTTATCCACGAAGTGACTGGAGACGATGGCAATACGTTTCCGACGATCCCAATGGACAGGTAACAAACTGAACAAGTAGCCATTGTGCACAAAGCCAAAAATCTCTTTCCCAATTTGTTTATGGAGCATATGGTCAGCACGTTTCCCGCGACGCCGAAAGCCATGTAAATCGTCTATACAGTAAATATACACACACACTTGTTATTGTTATTATTTATATTATTTATTAGTGTTGTTGATCAGTTCAATAGTCATTAACGTTCCTTTTTCGATTTAATAGATGCCAAGATCTATTTTTTACTCTAAAAAACGTTTATTCCCTAGTTTCTACCACCTCACTCCCAAATACCAGTCTAATGAGGATTGCAGATAACGAATAGAATGAGGATTGATGACCGTCCTCTTAATGTTATTCTCAACTAATATGCAAAAAAAAATATTTAAAGTATACTATATTTAAACTTAGGTACCTATATTAAATAATATTATTATGTGTAAAGATTGTGAAAGCTTGATTTATTAACCTAATCTAACCTTGTTATTATTATAATTTTTTTATTTTTGTAGAAGCAAAGACCTGTGTTTTACATCATACCTAAGGTTCAAGGGAATTTGTCATTCCCCCTTTTATTTTTAACCAATGGCGCCCCACCTTCTAAAAACCCGACATCGTAGGCTTTTTGTACATTCAGATTTTCACCTGCAGTCTAGCCACTAAATTAGTCTATTGGAAATATAATCTAGACAATATAGTTCATAAACACGTCACGTATATACATTATACATAGATGAACATGATTTAAAAAAGTATATATTATTAACCAACCGTTGCCCAAGCTGGATGGAAAGACACTTGGAATTTGTCAAATACGGATATCAGATACGGTATGTAAGGTATACCGGACAACAGATTGGTGAAGAAAATCATTATCATGAGCAGTTGCAAAGGTTTCAACGTTTCGGGTTCAATGAAGCGGTACAGTGAATCTTTGATAGAAGACATTTTCTTTTTTTCTCCTGAAAATTATTTGCACATTTTGAAAATAGATGTAATATGTTAGTAGTATTATAATAGCTTGTGTCCAACTAAATATTCACATAATATGACCATTGATTAAAATACTAGTATACTGTATACCGTAATAGTAGTCATAATCAATGATATTACATATAAGTTATAACCGATGGTAAAAAAGTGTTCATTGTGCATGAAAAGTCATAAGCCAGATTTTTGTGCTGTATACTTTTTTTGCCAGTGAAATTTATCATAATAAATTATAATAATATACAGGTTAGGTAATTAATATATTTCGTTTAACAAGCATATTATTAAAATCAAATGAACATTTTCATTGTAATAAAATATGTATATCTTTATTTTTTTTTTTGGGGGGGGGGGGTTGAGGCTTCAACTACTGAGGTTATTAGCCTGTGGAACTATAGGGGGATGGAACACGTGAGTGTTTGGAAAATTGTTTAGTGGGCGTAGGTATCTGCCATGCCCGGGTGGGGGGATGACGGCACATTTTCCGGACACCGCGACTTGCCCAAAGAAAAATGCAGACCGCGGCCGGGAATCGGCTTAGACCACTCGGCCACTCCGTCCCCCGTATATCATTATTATTACGTTATTTTTTATAACAATTGCTGGAAATTATTAATTTGGCTGTTTTTGAGTTTATACAATATTTTGTTTGCGTGGTAGTATGGTACTTATATTTTACGCGTATAGGTACAATATTACGAATTCCCAGGCGAATTGACGATAGATTCATAATAACTATGTATTAGTTTTATTATACTCTAGCGGATCTTGTTCAATATAACATTGGAAAAGGTTGTGAGATTGTGAGCAAATTACAGTGCACTGAATGTGGTCATAGTTCATAGACACTCCTTAATTGTGTGGACGATCTGTATATCACGGTCATCATTCGTGGACGTAGTATAGGGAAGTGTAAACCAATGTGACAAGAATATTGGAAATCGAAACGTGTAATGTAGGACTAAATAGTAAATACTAATGTAAGTAAGGCAACAGTTACAGAATTGAATGGTTAAGCTCCGAGGGGAAAGCCGGAAAGAGAAGGATTAACATTTTAAAAGGAGGATTACTTTAAATATGTATAGGCACAACGCTCAATACAAATAATGACTGATCAAAGGGAAATGGGCAACCGATTAAAACTGAAAAACATTTTATGCATCAGCAAAGTTTCTTAACTTTAAAATGTTCTCTTGAAGAGCAAACATTTGACTGTACTAATAAAATAAATATTAACCATCAGTTTGTAGATTAATTTGGGATGTATAATGGACCATGTCTCGATATTCCACAGCGAATTTGTCCTCGCCAACGCCACCTCGAAGTTTGTTAAACGTGCTCTTCGCCTCATCCGTTCTGCCACGGGACATCAACCACATTGGCGAATCTGGGGTCTGAAATCATATTAAAATATTATTTTAATTCGACATTTCATATTTTTTTAAATAAATTATTATATATTATTGTTCAATTTCAATGACGCCGTTTCGGAGGGCAAACGCGATTATCACAAAATAGTCAACGGTATTTTTACAGGAAAACTATTATATTAATATCAAAAATAAAAGCCGTCAAGTAGATAACCACTCTGCTGGTGTTGAGTGTACCTCACCAATAAGTAGGAGACACTTTACGTGTTAAATTTGAATGATAGGTAAGTCGTTAAAATATTATACGTAGTAAAACGATTCTTAGTGGAAAAGGTCTGTCAGCCTTAATAGCTCAATATAATATATATAATCATATTATAGCTATATAGTATTAGTAATACAGTGGAAAGTATAAAATACGGACAATGGCATATAATTAATCTGGATGTTTTCAAAAATGTGTCATTGTGCATAGAAAATGTATTAAAATTTAAAATATAAGAATATACGTGAAAGTTTCAAATGTCCGTGAAAAATATTATATTACCTATGAATTACATCAAAACAACCATCATATTTATTCTTCGTTTAAACACTTAATTTCGTCCACATTTAAAAATCCATTGGTCCGTCGATCGAAATTTTGAGTTCCGAGGTTGTCAAGACTCGAGATCTCGTGATCGCATCGACAAAATGGGAAAAACGAACGAGCGATCGTACCGCAAACGGCTGGAATTAATTTCGAACGAATATAATATATTATCTGATATTTGGAAAATAGTACTGGAAATAAATCGTCGGTGTCGGGCGACCCCAATAATCGTCAAAACCACAAAAATATTAATAGGTGTACCGATATTATTATTTATTACGTATATAGGTACCTTGAACAGGATCGCAGCATTGACGACCGACAATATCGCGGTGAACAGCACGGACAGTCGCCAGTCGGCGGTGACCGCGTACAGCATGGTCACGCACAGGTAACCGGCGAAGTAGAACAGGTTGAGCACGGCGGTTAGCGTGCCGCGGAGCTTGGGCTCACACACCTCTCCGCAGTACGACAGCGAGAAGCTGGTCACGAAACCCACGTTGAAGCCCATCAGCGCCGAGCTGGCGTACAGCCCGGACGGGCCGTCGGACAACATCAACGTGGCCACGGACAGCAGGTGCGTGACGTTGGCCACCACCATGCACACCCGGTGGCCGAAACGGTCTTGCACAAAGGACACGACCACGCTGCCCACCGGCGGGAATAGGTAGATGAGACTTCCTGCGCGCGGTCAAGTCGCAGGGTTAGACATACATTACATGGCCGGGAGAACTAAGGTTTGCACAATCCTTTAAGGTAGACCTTCAAGGCGACTTCACACTGCACTGCGATAAATAAAATCCTTTTTTGATTTATGGTCGTTTTTAATGTGACGAAGTGATTCTAGCGTGTATTAATGTACAAAATCACATCATGGTCAGTGTGCTAACTGGTATAACATGTATGATATATTATGCCATGAATAGTATTGAATTCTACTCTCTGGTATATGAAATACTATAAATATTAATACTTATTACAATGGTAACACTACCTGTGGTATACCACTATTTCTAATATCGATAGATTCAGTCGGTGCTGAATATTTTTTTCCCGAAAATCACAGTTCACAGTGCAGTGTGAACTACTGTGAAGTAACCTTTACTGCGGCCTCTCTCAGTTCTCTCTATATTTTTTTTTGAAGTGAAAACTTCTTTAGGCACGTTGGGCACCCCGTATAAGAAAGCATTTGCGAGTGAGGAAAAAAGTATGATCTCGCGACACCGCCACCGCCACTGCGAGTATATATATGTACTGTGGTATGTACGGTAGTGCATCAAAGCTGCGCGCGCAGCAGACGGCAGTTACGGGAAAACAACAACGCCCGCCTGCTTTTATACAGCTAAGCTAAGTACATTAATATTAGTATATACGTAGTTCACGCAGTGAATATTGATAAATAAAACAATTCGTGGTACATTATTTCCTGAGCATTACAAAATTTTTAAAAATGAAGTGAAATTGTTCTAGTATATATACACATACACGCTCACACTTAAGTATAACAGTATATACCACAGTATACTTATATATATATGTACTCTCGGTGGCGGTGGCGGTGTCGCGATTTCATACTTTTTTCCTCACCCGCAAATGCTTTCTTACGGGGTGCCCAACGTGCTTAAGAAGTTTTCACTTCTACCGGCAGTCCCCCGACTGGTTAGGTTTTTTTTTTTACTGCAAGAAACTCTTACATAATAATATTTTGTCCTATTATAATATAAATAATATAATACATAAATACGTAACTAGTGCAAGTCGTGTGACCTGCAGCGAGATTTAAATAATGTTTTTTTGAATTACAACGGCATGTGCGCGGGATTTATTTAAATTGTATTTTATTTCTTGCACCGTAATACTCTATCTGTATCTGCATCTTTATAATTAACTGTGTAACTAAGGAGGTGGAACTGGTGGAAGCTTATTGTATTTTAACCCCCTCCTACGACCGTATTTATGCAAAAATTAAATTTATCATATCAATATTCAAAATAATATATTATGCTTCAAATTTCTACAAAAATATTAATATCATATCATTAATATGATAATTTATGACTGCAATGGAGATTGTATAAAGCCACCCAAATTTAAAATTCATTAAAATTTCGGGGGGGGGAGCTAACATTATTAACATCAATGTGAGCGGGGGGCTTCGATCCTACACAACTAAAAAAGGAGAGGGCTTGACTTACTTTGGGGGGAGGGTGCCAAGCCCCTTCATGCCCCCCCCCAGATTTTCGCCAATGTAGACTCACCTATCCAGGAAGTCTGTTCTTCGGATATGTGGGAGACAGGGTTGTAGCTGGTGTTACTTTCTTTATCGGTAATGGCACCAATGATTATCGTCGGTGTCATCATGTCGATTCCAATTTTCATGCTGAACAGATAGGTCGTCGTCAAAGCCAAAATCTGGGCACATGAAAAAATAACAAAACATCAATGTTGTGGCGCTATATTGCTAATAAGAGTGATCTACGAATTATCAGGGACGTATTGATAAATAATGTTTTGAGTATACTCAAGTATAATTTTAGATTCTAAGTGGAACGATGAATGTATTGATTTTACAATGATGTGTGTTTTTTTATTTTTTATTTTTTATTTTTTATTTTTTTATTTATTTTTATTTATATTTTTGTGTCTGTGTACACGATAAGTAGTCGAAATAATGCTTCGATTTTAAACTTCAGTATCTTGTTCGATTGGAAAGTGAATATCTTTGGTGCATTGGGGAGGTCAAAATTTAAATTTCCCAGTAGTTTTCAAAAGCGCCGGGAAAAACAAAAGAAAAATTAAGGAAAAACGGGAATTTTTACGCAAAATCTGTTTTCGAGAAAATCGATTTTGGTTTTTGGTGTAACTTTAAAACAAATGACCATAGATCATGCAATTTTCAGTGGTTGTTTATATTTGCATTTTCTATACACGATAACATTTTCAAAATATTTTGATTTATTTTGAACTGTTTAGGGACATTTTCAGTTTCCAA
>WHPZ01589562.1:9300-20588 GCA_016617965.1 Macrosiphum rosae
TATATATATATGTAGAAAATATTATTGTGTAGGCGCATCGGCGCTAAAATAACGCCTTTGGGCGACTACGCAGAAATCCATTACGCGGAGGCTGTTGCCGTTAGGCATATAATGTTAAAATGACTATACAGCGGCGCCAACCACCCTCACCCCTCTCATCCAGCAAAGACTGGATAGTCTTATATATCTTAAACCTATATAATATATATAGTATATACGCACAATCTTTTCGTGAATTGTATTTTATTCTATTTACCCTTTGTGAGTGTATGGCAAGATAAACATAAAAAACAAATATTTTACGCGGGTGGTACTGTAACCTTATAATATATATACTGTTATCTATAATACTAAGTTTATAGACTATACATTTTAAACTTTGAAAGTGTATAGAAAAAGTCGTTTGTGAGAACAAGGAGGTAATAGTTATTTGAATTTCGAATAGAATCGTGTATAATATACATAGACGTAGCTGTCTCTCAGTGGTCGCACCCCTAATTTTCAAGTTCGCCTTTTGAGAGGGCGTTTTTCGGGGGTTCAAAGTATGAAAGGGGACGCAAATTATTTTGTTTGATTATTTTTTAAATATTGTTTTTTTATCGGAGTGAATTTTTACTTTTTTATATTCATATTCAAAGCATTGGATTCTTCTTGGACATGTTAGTAGTTGAGTACTTAACTGTTATTCGATTATTAAATGATTATAAATAACTACACTTATGTAGATTTATTGGATAAATATTTGATATATTTATATTATAACAATAACATTTTCTGAAAAAACCTATACCTGAATGTATAATTTAAAAAAAAGGTGCTAAAAAAAGTAATTACCAAAAAATATGCGTAAGTAAACTGCAATATATTAATATAATTTATATTTTGTTTTATAGGTATATGATACAAATTATTGTTAGAAAATATTGTATTAATTACTAAATATATAAAATGCACAAGATAGACCCTTTAAGAATCTGTATTTTGAGTATTTTTTATTTAATTGTCTTCCACTATAATTAGTTCCAATTGATGAATGTATTAAATCAATTATTAGTAACCTATTCCTATAATATATCATGTTTAATTAAGAACGATACTAACTGTGGAGTAAAAGAAAAGAAAAATACATTTTAGGGATTATTAATTTATAAATATATTAATGTATTATTATTTATTAATAGATTCTGTTGGTACCTAAATTTTATTATGGTTATGTATTTATTAATATTATCTTAAGAAAATTTAGGTCGACTTATCTATTAAATACGAATATAATAATTAATAAGTTTATCAATATTATACCGAATATGGTCTTAATTCATAACAATATAATCATATTACTATTATAGTAATACATATTAAATAGTAATTGTTTTAAATCATTTTCTGGAATTTTCTCTTTTCATCTGTCAATAATTATATTACTATTCCACTATTATTAAATCGATATAATATATTTGTTATGTAAATATTGATTATAACTTATAACATTACATTTAAAATGCGTTGAACATTTATTTGTCTTATAACTATCTAAGATCATTTAAATCATTTTATATTTAAGTTTTGAATTTAAAACTATGCATAATTATATTATAATTAGATATAAAGTGTTCATTATTTTGGAAGACTGAAAGGTTCTAAGTATAACCTCTCATTCAAAATTATAAGAAACCCGTTTTTGAATAATTGGTATGTAAAGGGGCTGGTTAAATTTTATTTTTGAAATATATCTATAATGTATCTATATACCATATTATTTTACAAATTTAAACTTGTTAGGTTATTGTATTGGCACCATTTATTATTTATCAATTTCCTACTATACCTGCTCAAATAGTCAGATAGCTATTTTACTTAATGTTCCATTTCAATCCTCAATTTTTTTTTTTAGAACAATTCTTACTCTTTTCTGTGGATAACTATTATACTACCTATAATCCACTGATATTTTTCAGTAACTCTGCGGCAGTGAATATTACAATTCACAATAATACGTACCTCAAAAAAACAAAATTACAGCATTTATGTCGCAAATATGTTTGCAGTTTGACCTATTGTTATATAATATTATAGAAAGTGGATACAATTTTTAGATTAATTTTTTTTCTTTATACAACTCTACCAATTTATAGATGTAATTATAGGTATTACCTAACTGTCCTAATTATTAAGGAATATAAAAAAATCCAAGTTCCTATACTCCTACTTAAAATTTAACCTGATAATAATATTGATTGAATCAAATTTTCAGTACATCGAGTATAAAAATATCAATTTAGGTTATTTCGAATTGTATTACAATTTTTTACTAAAATTTGGCATTAATGTAAAATAAAATACTGTGGAAATCAATTTTAAATTAAGGGTGCTGACGATGTCTGACAGATCTATTCAGATGTACTATCCATGTCTCCATTTTTATATGGTGCTTTGATATAAGTACTTTAAGTAGGATCTAATACTACCTATATACCTACTAAAATTAAATAAAATTATTTATTATTGGTAACCGAAATCTGAAAAAACATATATGCCCGCATGTAATATATTATAATTATATATAATATAATATTATTATAGATGTTCAAAAAATACCATTCGTGAAATCGTGCCCATATACAACAAATAACTTCATTCATCTTATTATTTATATGGTTAAATAGATACAACAACTGCAAACATCTTAAACTTTACTAAGTACATTATACCTTCTTACAATTAATATATACCAATACGAGTATTTAAAACTGAAAATACTGTCTCGGAAGTCGGTATTTGGTATATTAATATATAATATTCTACATGTTGTACAAATATAAACTTATTGATGTACCTACCTACCCATCACTTTATCAAGTTTATCGATAATTCATGGCCAACACAGGTTTAAAAGTATAATTATAATAAATAATAAATAAATATTTATGTTTTATTTTAAATTTAAATGATATAAACGAAATTCTAGGTCGATGATTAATCTGTTGATTATTGACCGACGATCGTTGGAAATGTATCATATTATTATACTAACTGACATCGTGCACTTCGTTGCCCGTTAAAAATACCTATACTCTATATGATTCAAACTTTGTTTAATTCGTTATTTTATATTCGGTGTAATGGTGTTCAAATCTTGAAATAATTTTGCAAGCATCATTTTAAAATGCGAATTTCGGAAAATGCTTTCTTAGATCACACTTTACGTTGGTCAGTCAGTGATTAGTTGACAGTGACACGTTCTATTGAATTATGTTATAGCCATCCCGCCCGGCGTTACCCTTGAGACTCGCTTGTGATTATATGAGAGTAGTAAGTTATCAGGTAGGTAGGAGGTGCGTACTTATAAGTGTATAATATCTAACTCTAAAGTTTTAAAGTTATGCCAAGTTTGTCGTCCTTACTTAATCCAACCTACGACGGAGTGGATACAACGTGCAGCCGTCGGGTAGTTTCTGATATATCTGTTTAATCTGACATCGCCGGAAAAAAATGATCAATCAATAAAAAATACAGCGTTATATTGGTCTGACCCAGTTGAGATTGTAATGCGCCAGAATGTAATATGCCAGAAACCTCCAAGGGAGTTAACTCAACAACTTCCCAAAGGTCCATCGAAATCGGATATACAATCGCTTTAAACCGGACAATTTTCCATACCAGTATTAAATTACAAATTTAGAATTTTTTTTTTTTTTAGCTTTTCTTGGGGATTTTCCTATTATTTTTTTTTTAACCACCCCTGTATTAAAGCGAACAAAACAAAAAAAATAAATTATTCTCATCCGTCAAGCCGTTATTGAGTGTTAGCGAGACTAACCAACAGCAATTCATTTTTATATATTGTATAGATAGTTTACACAGGCGCCAGTATAGGTATAGCCATGTGCCCGTATCTATAGGTAGGTATGAAACACTTAATTAAAAATCACGAAATTTCTTACGATCTGTATTCTTAATTATTATCAATCGTAATACGATAATATATTATATAATAGTATAATATAATAATTATGTTTATCAGTATTGTTTACTTTCCATACTGTAATATCGTAACGATATGCATATTTTGTAGTTTGTACGGCTGCTCATAATATGTTATAATTTATAATAATTCAACGTTTGCAGAGATATTATACACTTTGGATACGACAATATTGTTCTATTTTTGCACTTGGACTTCACGTATCATAAATAACAATAATTAATATTCATGTAGGTACTATTATGTATATTGACTTTGGCCATACTATATGCCATTAGACACCGATGAAACACTGAACCCTGCAGTTGCCCACAGACCGAGTCTTCGTGAAGTTTGTACCAACATGCATTGGTGCTTAGATATTATAATGCATGACTAGTTGTATAACAACGATAATGATTTGTTTTAAAATCTAGTGACTTTAATATTATTGCAAAGAAAACTATTCCGTTCCATGTAGAAACGCGAAAATAATATATTATTCAGATACCTCGCTGTGTCAACCGAAATTCAAAATCTGCACAACAGCTATGGCAGATTTGGCAGAATGTTTCATCGCCACCGGCAGTAACTTTCACCGTAACGATTTTCTTCTGTAAGTAGTGTTTATTGTTCTTTACAAACTTAAAACTATACACCTCATATAAACAATAATAACCATTGTGTATAGTTTTCTTTATAGTTTAATTTGTTTAACTCGGGTATTATTGTTGTTGTGGAAATTGCAAATATTTTATTCAAAACTACCATTTTTTGGTCTTATAACCAGGAAAAAATATTTGAAAATATCTCTGAAAACCGTATCTATATTAAATACGTTATTAGTACAAATTACATTTTTTTTATGGATAATAATATAACATTGTATTAATGTATAATATTTCTTTCGTTATATAAAATTATATAGAATATTATTTTAGGTATTATTAATCGTTGTTACCTACACTATGATAGATCATAGATAAACAGTTAACAAATCATGAACATAATACGTGCTATTAATTTACCAAATAATAATAATAATTTATTAAATAAGTAGATATTTTTGCAATGAATCAATTTTTTAGCCCATATCGAATATATTTTTTGTAATATTCATATATTATACTATTATATTAATTATGATGTCTAATTTGAAACACGAAAGTCGAAGTCTAATGACGATTAGTATTATCCAATAGTCAATACTACGTCTATATTCGTTTAAAATTGTTTTATGCAAAATAAATTATCTTAGTTAGTCTTAAAATATAGTATTATCATTATTGAATATTATTATAATTAAACTTTAATGTACCTATAGTTATTATACCTAATAGTTAATATTTTAATCACGATTGTATAAAATATTAAAATGTTGATTAAACAGCTCGAGTATAGAATTTATGAAAAATGAATTAACCACGTTTTAATAAAACAATACTACACGTCTAAATATACCTACAAACTTAACTTCTCGATTCTACATTTCTAACAAACTTTGTTTGGTTACTTTTATATAGTGTTAATTTAGTGCTTTTTGGCATACTCGGTATACCATATTATGTAATTTTGTTTTTAGCTTATGCGAGTTATGGGTAAAAACTTAAAACATAATACATATTTGTCTTTATATCTGATAATCTAGACGAAAGTAATTATTGAAGCTACATTATCAGTTATCACACTTTGTTCAATGTACCTAAAGAAATTCCACCCGGTGTTTTCTGTCTTTGTCTAACACACACGCGACATTGTATTGTAGACGTGTTTTTTGCCGAACGGCAAACATAGATACCAATTTATCTAATGAAGCAATAAGAATTTCTGAAAACAGATTTGAATTCATCATCAAGTCTACTTGAAATCGACTTTCCAAAATTTTTAATACTATCCCCCAAATTCCTAAAAACGTCATATTAAAAAAAAGTATTTAAAAATTGTCTTATTTCAATTTCTAGAGACTTTATAATCAAAATTGTTGGAAAGTCGATTTCATGTAGACTTGACGAAAAATTCAAATCTGTTTTCAGAATTCTTATCACTTCATTTAATTTGGTATGTTTGACAAAGAACCCGTCTAAAATCCTATGTCTCGCGTGTGTTAGACAAGAACAGACAATCGCGGTATCGAATCCCCTTCAACTAAATATACCAACTGTGTCTTATTTGGTTTTAAATAGACACTAATCGGGATATTCTGATGAATTATAGTTAGGTACATATAGAGTTATAGTGGGCTAATGGTTCCCCAAAAAAAGATGATCAAATGATTTATCTGCAGAAAATATGTCTGTTAAATTTTAATACTTTTTTTATGAAACCCGGCATTTGTATAGGTACCTTAATGGTTAATGCCATGTTAGTATTCATCTTGCAATAAATAATAATAAAATATAAAATTATTTATAATATTATATTTAATACCTAGTTCTTAGTTTGTAGTTCTAATATAACTTCATATTTTAAACTGTCCGGGAATTTTATAGAATAATTTTGAAGTAACACATATAATATGATGATTCACCAAACATGATCATGCAATTGTTTTCATTTAATAAAAAGTTTATATAATACATTTTGATCTTTGGAATTTTAATCATACCTACCTATCCTTATAAAAACCATATTTTTAAATACCTACTTAAAATTTTTACACCACTAAAGGAAGGTCCAAATGAGTACATAATATATGAGAATATATAATTCTATATATATTTGGTTTGAATCAAATTGTTGGCATTGTAATCAATTTGTAATTGTATTATATTTTTTTGCAGCGGTTAATATTTTTTTTTTGCTTTTTGGCTTTATTAAAGCTGTAAAATATATAATTTACTAAAGTAATTTCACGTTTACTTAATAATATACCTACTATGAATAAAAAATTACTTATTAAAGATTATTTGCCTATTTCAATTTTAAGCTATATATGTGGTTACACCTACTTAGGTACTCTAAATAAATTAACTTTTCGTTTTCAGAACAATATACTAATAATTAATATACTATATTTTAATAAGTAGCACACGTTTTATACTGGATAAAATGTATTATATACAATGAAATATAATTTCACTGGTATTCTTTAACATAATAATACCTATCATATTATTCTTATTCTCAGTAAAACATTTAACATAAGTATTCATTATAGTATTCTCATATTATTCTTATCTTGAGAAATAAATTAATAATAATAATAATAACTAATAATCAACTATTCTATACCTATGTGCATTTATTTTGTGAATTTTATTCCTATAAAAAACTTTTTAATTTTTAATTTTAGGGGCTATTACATCACACGTGAAGAAATTTCGACCAATAAGATGCACCTGAATATCAAAAAACTATCGACGCGTATAAAAAAGAAATTGGTTCCTGCGGCGTATTTGGCAAGATTCACGGACAACTATTATATTAACCGAGTAAAACATCCAACTTTTTAAACATTCCAATATAACAATTACTTAATGTAAATATCGCGTCTATTGAACGTGATATATTTTATACATAAATAATATAATATAATATTTGATTTTTTTTTTTTTTAATGCTTTTACAAATAATGTATCTTACACCAGAGAGTGATATATGATAGATTTGTGTGACATACCTTGATATGCCTTTTATAATTTAAATTTAACATGAATAATACTATAGACAATTAATTTTACAAATGTTGGCATTTTTTCTTCTCATTCGCAAAAATCCTTGGTCACCGGACGTGTTGCAGTTGTTGCGGCGTCGTGGGTAGGATACAACACCTATCGTGTACAATATAATATTGTATTATGTATTATAACCAGGTCGACGCACGGTCGAGTGTGTGTCGTGGAACATAATATTATATTATATTTCGCGTGTGGTCGTCTCTCGAGGTGGCGTTAATTACGTAAACACTGTCCCTTTCAAACTCTTTAAAGAGAAAAAGTCAGGCGTATAAATTACGAATAATAGGTAAACTGTAAGTACCTCCTGCATATAAAGTATAATATAGTAAGTTTAAACTCTGTATACCGTGTAGTGTATACACATACAACATAGCTGCAGTGGGCGTGCAGCGATAATAATGATACAGCTGTCTAATAAAAACACCAAGTACCTACCTACGGGGTAGGTACTTAGTGGATCGTCAATCGACTGTCATATTATTATTCGTCGTCGTCGTGTGTCGTGTGTGTGTGCAGTCAAGTGCGGCTCGTATGTAAGAAGAAGTGGCCGTTCCTCCTATAATAATGATCGTCGTATATAATATTATACTTGTCGAAACCTCTCGGCCCGGTCACGTGTGTGGTTATCATCCCCGCAACAGCAGTCACAATATGAATATAGTATAATAACACGCGCGTGGTATACGTGGTATATATATATATACAAATAATACATATCACCTCGCTGCACAACATATGTGTTTACTATGTGTGATATATACAGGATGATTCACCGAGCATGCTCCCACATTTTTCTTCTTGCAGTTGGAATTTTTAAATATAGGTACTCGAAAATACAGTACCTATATCACTAAATTATAACTGTCCTATGGAGGAGCAGATTTTTATTTTTCAAATGACAACCTCCCTTTTCTACTAAAGTTATTTAGCGGATAATTTTCTGAAAATGTGGGGACGTATCAATATCAAAATTCAAACTAGTAGTTTTTGAGTTATTTAACCGTGGATACTGAGGTATAGGATTATAGGACATAGGCTATTGTAATTTGAAAATTTTAGTTTTACACCATCTATTCACATTTATAGGGTATAAAAATGGTTCAGTTATAACTAATAATAGATTCAATATTATATTTTATTTTATATTTTTGTAAAACCATTTTTTACCATTTTTATAAACACTCAACTGCTCAAGTCTACGTGTACCAAACTCAATTAGTGCTAAAAAATTTCTCAAGAATTTAAAAATATGGTTTTTAAGCATATTTCAAAATTCTAAAATTCAAATTTGAATAAATTCGTTATTAAATGGAAAAATTAGGGGGTGTATGCTTGGCGAATCACACTGTATATTATATTTTGACCAGACTGCCGCGCTAAGGGATCGCTAGGGATTTACGGTCTTCTTTATTATTATTATTATTATTATTATTATATATAATGTATGTATATGTGTATATCATAATACGTATATATTTATGCATTATATTATTATAAATATCGCGCGTGTTCTGGTGCGTGAAAACCGACACGTTTTTTTTTTTTTTTGATCGTACTTAATAAGGTGCTGGTCCCAAGTAGGTGGGTAGGTAGGTAGGTACTAGGTACATAATATTATACGTGTATAGAAATATTTGACGAAAACGTTCTAATTTCCAGTCCCCGATCGATATATATATACACACACCTAAGTATCATATGTGTGTAGGTATATAAGAGCGGACGGGTCACACCGGATAATATATAACGATCTATAGTGGACAAAAGCGCCCCACACCAAGATGAGGCGTTAAGAAAATAAATCGATATCATATAATATATAATAATATGTTTATATTGAAAATGCGGATAAACAAACAACCATTTACCAGTTTTTTTTTTTTCGGCACTTGAACGCATTCCTGCATGTGTATTATAGTGGTTCGAATCGCCGTCGTTGATAAAAATGTTTATTTTACTATAGTATAATATAATATACCGCTGTGTACGATACGATAATAAAGTATAATACATTGTCATCATGTTTTATAAAATAAGTAAATACAAAATATTATATAAGTATCAATTTTTTTTCGTAATTCCACTTCAACAAAATATGTAATTATAGGTGCACTAAGTTATTATATATTATATATTACATTGGCGTGTATACAACCGTTTAACACGCCGTGTGTAAATCTCCATTTTAAGGCCAGTGTTATGACTAAAAAAGAAACCAATACATACATAATTTAGAATTCTAAGGGCGTCCTCCTAAGTGTACCTATAAATATTTGTTTAGGTGATTTCCGTCACAACATCGTAATTTATCCTTTCCTTTACCGAATAGAGGTACCAGCTATAACCAACAAATAATCGATAAACGTTTTTAAACAAAAATCTTTTCCTAAATGACATTCAAAATAACCATGAATCTAAAATATATACATTTAAACGAAATTTAAGTTTTAAAGCATAATATTATAAATATAATTTATATTTTTTTTTATTGATCTCAAAAATAACCTGGCGTCTAAGGCCATTATAGTTACAGTCATTACAATGTTTTAGGTTTGTTTATAGGGATGATACATTGGATTTATATTAATGAGGTGACAATATGGTTAGTTATGGTTAATATTAGTTCTGATAATTACAATATTTACACATGTACTAATAAATAAAAATATTATAGCAAAATAAGATGTACTTAAATTAAGGTTATTTTATAGTTGACTTCAGTTTCAGATTCGAGAGCTGAGTCCGAGGGTCCTGTCAATTTGGATCCTTTGTCGAATCGGTTTATATTTCTGACATTACGTTACGATGTGTTTCACCGTGAGTCTGACGCCACTTTTAATTTATATTAAGAGTGTATATATAGAGTGCTTGAATGGCGACTACATCTATCTATTGTATAATGTATTAATGTATTAAAAATTAGAACCGACGACCCAAAAGCTATATTCTTTGTAAATTTTGTGATTCAAACTTAAAAATCAGAAAATTATACAATAATAGTATCGATTTTTGATGATGATTGACATATTATTGTTTAATCATCACACAAACAATTTGTAATGTACATGTTTTTCTTTGTAAAAGTTCATTTAACTTTGCTCTCCTATCTCAAAGGTTAAGGATTATGGATTAAACGAATTATCACAGTTTTTTTTGTCATAGATAATATTATTTTTTACTCAATAGAGGGTTTTTTTTTAAATTTTAAGTTGAGAATTACACATTCTAGATAGTGCTGTCCCATTAAATGTTATTATAAGTAGTATCGATAGAGTGCATAATGTATACACATTACACAGTTACTGAGAATGTAAATTTAAAACAATTTACTGTTTTTTTTTTTTTTAACATAAATAATTGTGATTATAATAATAATTAGAACAATTAGAACCTCGCTATAGCCAATATATGATTATGTTTTATCACTGAATTAAAAAAAAATCTCTTTGCTCTAGATTATAAGTTAAATCAATTATTAATATTTGAGAAATGTGGCTTTTATCATTAATAGAGAAATATTTTTAATAATAGTTTTAATCAATTCTTAAATATTGATAGGTATATATTATTATTAATTATTATGTACATACACGCGGTACCTACACATTACACAATATACACATGCTACATAAATACATACCTAACGT
>WHPZ01589563.1:0-11565 GCA_016617965.1 Macrosiphum rosae
CCGGCCACTACAACCTAATTATGTGCCGGATATCATCCTGGGACCGGAAAAGGAGCTCCTCCCAGATGATGCATCCAGAAGGCGGCGTATTGAGGCGATGGCGGAGGGACTGAGGTTGGCGTTTGGCAGAATGGTAGAGACGATTCTCAGGCGGAAGGAGGATGCAGAGCGGGTTAGGCCGGCGCGGTTATTATAATGGTGACTGAGTTTGTGGGTCGAAGGCCAAATACCTAGGGTGGTTAGAGGCCCCCACGTATGTACATTATATTATAGTTGTATGTTGTTGTAACGGTGAATAAGCGATACGGGCTCGGGTGGCATTATTGTGCTAAACAGTTCCCACCCGTTCCTGTTTTAAAGAAAAAAAAGAAAAAAAGAACGCTAACCGAAAATGAGGTTTTTGATTGTAACGCGGACTAAATTATAGTGTATTGAAAAATAGTGTGCGGATGACGCCAATTGGCGTGATCCGCAGTGAACGTATTAAGGAAAAAAATAAAAGTAGGCGGCTTAAGTTTCAGCACAAATGGTTAACTGAATTTAACTGGCCAGCTTATTCAGAAATCAAAGGGGGTGCATTTTGTAAGCATTGTGTGCTTTTTTCTACTTCTGATTGAATAGGAAATCAACCCCTGAATCAATTGGTGAAAGAAGTATTTGATTCTTGGAAAAAAGCTAAAGAGGTTAATATAATATAACTATAGTATATACTGATGAAATATCATTCAAGAAATTAATCAATTTCTATTCTACAAAACTGGATGTAGTTAATTCATTAGCTGAACTTAAATTGTGGAGTAGAAAACTAAGACAATTAAAACAATCAGATATCAATCCTAAACCGGAATTGAAGCTTTTAAACTGTGTAACATGGATATTTACCCCAATATACATTTTATATTAAAAATTTTATGCACACTCCCTGTTTCTACTTCAACACCTGAAAGAACATTCTCAAGTTTAAAGAGAATTAAAACATACCTTAGAAATAGTATGATAGAGGTGATAAATTATTTTAAACTAAAATTCAATATTTACTATAATATTATTATGTTATTTATTAATTTATTTATAGGATCGCCTAAATGGTCTATCATTGTTGGCCATTCATAATGATATTGAAGTGGAACATGATGAAATACATATTGCCGCGAAAACCAAGAAAATTGGACATTTTGTTATAATGATATAATCTTAATTTGTTAATAACCAATATAATGTAATAAATGTATAAAAAAAATGATTTGTTTAATATCATTTAATTTTAAAATGCATCATGTTGAAAAGTAAATTAGTGGTAAGATCGAAAGGGGGTGTGGGGGGCAAAGCCCCCCACTGTTGTATGGTTACAAAATATTCATATCCCCTCCCATAAAACATTTATAATTACGCCACTGGTAGGTACTTATTTAGTTAAATTTTACATTTAAATGTTTTATAATTACTCATTAAAGCGTATTTAAGTTACGGTATACCTACAGTTTAAAATAAAACAGTAATGAAATACCTATATCGCACATGTGCAACATGGCAACTCAAAATTCATCGATTATTCCTCAGATTATTTTATGTAATATTCATAAATTATATATTTAAAAATGTGAGGAAAACAATATATCACCAGTCAAACTATCAATGTATGGGCATGTGTTTAACACAAATTATAACACATATACAATTTGTTGTACCCAGAAAATATCAACCAGCGCTTTATATCTGGAGGAACATAAGAATGAAACTAAATTATCTAAGTTTGATAAAGAAAAAAGTTAAGTAAAAGTAAAGTAAGATATAATTTTGTATTCTGCTAACTGTTCAAGTCAGCAAAAAAAATTAATTTATGATCAGTTTGTTTTTGTATGTATTTCTAACTATCTAGATATTCCTTTTATTGCCCACACATTTTGAGAGTAGGACTCACACAAAATGAAGGGCCGAAGGGGATTTGGTGCACTCTACAGTTAAAAAACAAAAGAATAAACTTCTTTAAGAAGGGTATATTTACTCTCCCTAAAATGGCCTACAGTCATCTAAACGACAGATTTTAGCAAAATTAAAAGCTTTGTATCCTCTTGGATGTACTATATTTTATGATTGATAAAATATCTTATTAAATAAAAACTATAGGATATTAAAATTCAAATCAACTTAATTGTTTAAAATTACATTAAAATGCCATTATAGAGTAGAACTAGAACAAGCCTTTATAAAAATATGTACCTACCAATTATATCGTAGTTCGTAATGACGTAATATACCCACACAATTAGATACCTATTCAAACTACACAGTCTTAAACGATTACCCTTTGTAAGTAAAAAACAGCTTTACATGATACCTATGTATTTAGGATGACTGAATACGCTGGTATATTTATATTATTTGCACGACTATATTATACCTACCCCTAAGCGCTATGCCGAACTTTGGCATGGGAATAGCCAATAGGTATACTGATAAAATGTATATCAATTTAGAAAATTTAAACAGCTTGAAAATAGTTTATCATTGTGGGTGGTTGGTTTTATGAGTGTCCTGGATATTTGTAAATGTTCAATATTAAATACCTACGAAATCAGAAATAAGGCCAAAAAGCATTTTATTCATAAAAAATATAAATTAAGTATTATAAGTTCAAACAGAGCCCGTAATATTCTATACTTATATACTGTCAGTATCAAGTATCAAGTTAATGTTGATCTGCCATTATATTTACTTCTATAGTTGATTTCCGTTAATCGTTATCTGGTACTCGACTTCAGGGGTGTGTGATGGGGGGGAATTTTTATATATGACGAATTAATATCTAGTAAAATAAATACTTAAATAATTAAAATGAGTACGTGTTAGTAAAAATTTTGACCGCCTTCCCAAGAAAAAAATTTCTAGGCACGCCCCTGCTCGACTTGAATGTTGTATCCCCCCATAAATCATCCACTATCTGAGGGATGAGAAGCTATATTTCCACCGTCGAAACCACTGACCGACACCGACAGTGACAGCGTCGCCGCCAAAACCGAAGAACGAGTTGCGGACTAGGATGGGTCAACTATATACAATAATAGTTATAGACACCACAACTACGACAAACACTGGCTGTCCCTTGCTCGCAATTAAAACAAAGCCCGTAAAATGCCAGTACTCCGCCAACGTATTCATAACTACGACGAACACTGGCTAGCCGTTGCTAGCATATTGATAGTGGCCCGTAATATGCCAGTACTAGATCAGCACTAAACTCGTTAAATTTGATAGCTTTATCTTAATTATTTGATAAATTGGACTAACCATAGTAAGTTGAACAGTTTATAATCTAGTAATAATATAAATTAAATATTGAACACAACACTTATAATACAAAATCAACTATTTTTATTATTCAAATTAAAGTATTTGGAGTAATACCCAACATACATTTAATATGAATTTATCTATTTTTCCATTTATTCTACATAATATGTATCTACTATGAAATCAATTACAAAAAGGTGCTCTGCTTTACAGTAGGTTACAAGTGGGTCACTGTATAATGGATGCCATTAAATTTGAATTCAATGATATAATATCATTGTATAAGAAAAACGATTCTAAGCGGAAACGGTTAGTCTAGGTATAAGACATACTAAATACTTATCTATGGTATTAAAAAAAAATTGAAATATAATAGGTACCTATACTAAATTTCAAATTAATCATATCACAATATCCATTAGGTACTTATAACGCGTTATACATCAACAACAAACCGTGATACTATCATTAATATATAAAAGTATACTTTAGAAGTTTCAAGTACCCACGAATAATATTATACAATCATAACAAAATAACTAAAATAGTTATTCTAGGTTTTTTAATATGTAATTCCGTCGAAATTTGAACTTAAAATGACTATAAAAATAAAATTTGCTAATGTATTTTTTAGATTTTTTTTTTGCAACAGAATTAACTACTTACGTGGAATCTTGTTTTAAATTTTCAATCCTTAGATATAAAAGTTGAACATTTTATAAATTTTTAACTAAAAAATAAATATTCAATTTTAAATTGATAAATTTTGTCAAAATTCGATCTTTAAATGCTTATAAAAAAAAATTGTGAATATGTATTTTTAATATTTTTGAACTAATATATTGTAACAATATATCAGGAGCCTTGTATTACATTTTGACACTTTTTGACCCAACAGATAAAACTTAATAATTTTTATAGAAAAAAAAAACTAAAAAAATTGAAAATTGTAATTGTCCGTAAACAGCTCAAAAAGAGTCAGAATATTTTCAAAATTGTTTCGTGTATAGGAAATGCTAATATAAATATTCAGTGTAATTTTCATATATCTACAGTTATTCGTTTTTGAATTACAACAAAATAAAGAAATCGCTACATGAGATATCGAGTGAATATGCTATGTTGTAAAAATTTAATTTGTCTTTCTCATTGACATTTTTTTTTTTTTATAAAGGTAGATAATCTCATAAGGAATCTTGTGTAACATTTTAAAATTTTAGATTTAAAAAGAAAAAGTTTTATGAATTCTTAACTCAAAATAATTCGCTAATTTTCGTGATTTTTCCATATTTTATCAATTTTTGAACTTTAAATGCTTACAAAAAAAAATGTGACTAAGGATTTTTAATATTTTTCATCTGTCTTTGAAAAAGTATACTAGGAGTCTTCTATTAAATTTTCAAGCTTTTTTAATCAACAAATAAAATATTATTGATATTATTAGAAAAAAAATGGAAAATGAAAATGTCCCTAAACAGTTCAAAATAAATCAAAATATTTTGAAAATGTTATCGTGTATAGAAAATGCAAATATAAACAAAGTGAAAATATCATGTATCTACGGTCATTTGTTTTAATATTACACCAAAAACCAAATTCAATTTTGTGAAAAATCGATTTTGAGTAAAAATTCCCGTTTTTCTTTGCGGTTTTGAAAATTACTGGGAATTTTAAATTTTGACCTCCCCAATGCACCATCGATATTCACTTTCCAATCGAACAAGATATTGAAGTTGAAAATCGAAGCATTATTTAGACTACTTATCGTGTACACAGATATAAAAAAAAATTTAAAAAAATTTAAAAAAAACACATGAGTGTAAAATCAATACATTCACCATTCCACTCAGAATTTAAAAATAATTAAAATATTATAAAATTATTTTATTTTATTTTTTGAAATACTTATTCCTATAGTTAACGAAATAGTACGTTTTGGCCAAATGTGACCATGAAATTCGATTCCGCGCGGTTTTTACTATTAGAAATGATATATAACTCAATTTTGATATTTTTGGCAATAGTATTTTTGCAATGTAGCACCTGAATTGTTCTTTAATTTATATACCTACCAAGCAACTTACTTGAGACCGTCGTTTACAAGTCAGAATATTTAGCTCCTTTTTATTTGTGAAAAAGGCCTCTTTATGTGCTATAGTTAAAACTAACCTTAAGTTTTACATTCCCGGAAAACGGATTATGCAGGAATTATAAAAAGATGGTCAGGAATTCCAAATTGAGTACTTACTACTTATTATTCACGCGAAAAAATATGCATAATTCATATTGTGGAGGGCGGGATAACGTAATATGTAACTATATATGAGTATTTACGACCATGACAATATAAAATATAATATAATACCTAAACATCTCTATTTTATAATAGGTCTACGTATTTTATATTTTTCAAAATAATAAAATTATGTTTATATAGGTACACAGTACTCATATTATAATATACAGTTGAAATATATATTTTGTATGCGTGCAATGAGAAAATAATCAAACGCTCGAGATCGAAAAATATAGGGAAAAGTTCTCGCAGACGTCGAATAAATAATATTATAATAATAATAAGTTGCGCACAGACGCATAATTTTTACTCGAACCGTAAACAAGTGCTTTGCCCCAGAAGTGCCCCTCGGAGTAGGATGAGACGGGACACAAACGGACGTAGGCACTTCGGTTGACTTTGTCGGCGCCCGGCGGTACCATAAAAGACTGCAATGCATAATATAATATATGTATATGTAGGTACCCACTAGTCGCTACCCACGTATAATATTGTATATTATTAACGACAGCGGAAAAATAATTACATCAAAAACTCCGCATGTCTCTTTGTGCGCGAATACTTCCAAATAATTGTTAATTAATGTAATGTATAATATGCAATAATATAATATTTATTATTTCCCATGTCCCGCACTATAAACCTTACTATGAACCTAGATAATTTATTTTATAAGATGCCTCCTATTAAAAATGCACAATATATTTTTTTTTTATTAAACAAATTAAATATTTTGAAGTGAGCTCCTCAAACAGTAGAACAGAACATGTGTTCAGGTGGTGGTTTGGTTGGCAGAATGCCGTCAAGTAGTACAAATACTGGGAATCCAGAGATTGTTCAGGTACCCTATTTATCACATTTTCATGTATGTAAAATTTTAAAGCTTAAACACTATGACCTAAAAGTAAGGGGAATATAGTAATATATAAGTCGCACTTGATCGAAAAAATGAGTATCTACACATTAATTTCTTTTTTATCCATCACTGTCAAACAAGACCGTTGGGTTATAACTTATATTAATTTAATTTTGGTTTGTGAGTTATTTCTTAAATGATTAACAGTTAATTTAATAACTATAAATTATTATTATATGAACATTTTTTCCCTTCTTTTCTTTTAAACTAATACATTTGCTTGTCGTAATACTATATTTTAATATTTATTATTTACACTAGGAAACAATAATTTGATAATACTAATACAATAGTTACTATATAGTATCTAGTATAGTAGTTAATTTTGATTGTTAAAATTGTTTAAAAAAAAAATATCTTACATAATCTGACATATTATCTAAATATCTGACACAAAATATTTAACAGTTTTTAGTGACATTTTTACTAGTAGATATAGTTGTTTACATCTCCAAAATTTGCCTATTATGTACATGGTAATATGCCCAGTTAACAATTATTTTTAATCACAAATTTTTAGAATTACAACTTATCCTCTATGTGTATATAATTAGACCTAGATTTGATTAAAATATAAATATATAGTATATTATAAAGTAAGTACCTATATATTTTATATTTATTGTTCTGTTCAAATATAGATGGATTTAATATATTTTGGCAAAACATTTAAATATTGCATTTACAGTGATGTTTCATTTTGTGTCTGTGTACACGATAAGTAGTCGAAATAATGCTTCGATTTTCAACTTCAGTATCTTGAATTTTATTTGTTGGGTAAAAAAAGCCATAGGTATAAGGCGTTTGACATATTGTTACAATGTCATATGAAAAATATTAAAAATCCAGTCACAATTTTTTTTTTTATAAGCATTTAAAGTTCAAATGTCGACACAACACGTAAAAATCACGAAAATGTGCAAATTATTTTGAATTAGAAATTCATAAAAAATTTTCCTTTTAAATCTAAGATTTGAAAATTTAATATAAAGATTCCTTATAAGTATGTCTAAATTTATCAAAAAAAAATTACTACAAGAAAGTCAAATTAAATTTTTATGAGCCTTTGAGGTTCATATTTTTACAACATTGGATATTCACTCTATTTCTCAAATAACGATTTTGTTATTTTGTTGTAATTCAAAAACGAATAACTGTGGATACAACAATTTCACTGAATGTTTATATAATTATTTTATACACACAATTTTGATATTTTGAATCGTTTGGAGCTGTTTGCGGACAATTTAAAATTTAAACTATTAGTTTTTTTGTTTGGCCAAAGAGCTTGGAAATTTAATAGAACTATACAAGATATATTATTGATATATTGTAAAAATAACAGTTTAAAACTATTAAATTATTAAATTTTAAAATATATATTATGTAGGTATATTGGATGGTATTAAATTTGAATTCAATGATACAATATCATTGTATAAGAAAAACGATTCTGAGCGAAAACGGTTAGTCAGCCTATGATATTACGAAGTATACTTGATGATACTAAGGTGGAGAAAGTAATTTTAAAATAAATATAACCTATTTACGTGGAATCTTGTTTTAAATTTTGAATCATTAGCTATAAAAGTTGAACAATTTATAAATTTTTAACTACAAAATTATTATTAAATTTTAAATGTGATAAATTTTGTCAAAATTTGAACTTAAAATGCTTGTAAAGAATATATAATTCTTTAAATTGTATTTTACCGCGCTCTGCACGGTTAGTGTGTTCATAAGATGATTAGTGATAACAATAATAGTGATAAGAAAGTTATGATAAAATTAATTAATTGTAATAAGAAAAATGTAATAGTGTAATACTTATAGTCCTATACCTAGTTAGTAATTTAGGAATTGACATTTTATTGAATAAACAAACATTTATTGTCTTTTCTTTATGTTTAGGTAAGTTCTATATTATAATATAAATAATATGTAATAATAATAAATACAATCTTTATGTTTAGAGCAACAAACTATTTATTGATTCGTTTATGGTCAATTCCTGAAAAAATAAAATAGAAGTCTTATATGCTTATAAAAAAAAATTGATGTATGTATGAAAATTTAATATTTTTCAAGTGCTATTGTAACAATATATTAGGAGCTTTGCATTAAATTTTCACGCTTTTTTACCCAACAAATAAAATTGCATGGATATTTATAGAAAAAAAAACTAAAAAAATTGAAAACTGAAAATGTCCGTAAACAACTCAAAAAGAGTCAAAATATTTTCAAAATTATATGGTATATAGGAAAAGCTAATATAATTATTCAGTGAAATTTTCAAGTATCTACAGTCATTGGTTTTATATTTAAAACAAAATTAGAAAATCGCTACATGAGAAATCGAGTGAATATCAAATGTTGTAAAAATATGAATTTCAAACGCTCATAAAAATTTAATTTGAGTTTCTTGTAGACTTTTTTTTTGTAATAAAGGTAGACAAACTTATGAGGAATATTGTATTACATTTTCATATCCTAAATTTAAAAAAAAAAAATGTTATGAATTTTTAATTTGAAGTATTTTGCAAATTATCGTCATTTTTACGTATTTTGTCAATATTTGAACTTTAAATGCTTATAACAAAAAAACTGTGACTAAGGATTTTTAATATTTTTCATCTGTCTTTGGAACAATATATTAGGAGCCTTCTATTAAATTTTTAAGCTATTGTACCCAACAAATAACATTATATTGATATTTATAGAAAAAAAAACTATCAATACACTTAAAAGCTAAAAAATATTAAATTTTATATTACAATTAATTTACAATTTTATTTTTAGTATCCATACTGATTCAGATTCTCTTATTATTGCTAACACAAAACATTTAAAATTAATTTATAATTATGAAAAATAACAGTTAAAAAGATTGATCTTTTTGTTGTTTCTTTTCTTCCCTGAATTTAGCATTTGCCATGAAAAATTTCATCGGTTTTAATACTTCTTGGTCTGTGCAGTTCCGATGTTTTTGTAAACTTCTTATAGTTTCTAAAAATATATTAAGTATATTTTGTTTTATTAATGAGTAGACAGTATCATTATTATTATTATATATAACATCTGGGTTCTATTTGTATGAAATATTAGAATTAGTTAAATTCAAATTAAATCGAATTCAAGTTAATGTAAAAATAATAAATAACTTATTTTTTTTCATCTTAAACATACAAAACAATTCTTTCTTATTCTTATAATGTACTTTTGCCAATCCTTATTAGTATTTAAGAATTTGTTAATTGTTTTAAAATAATAATATTTATCGTTGTATATATTATTGTTAACATTTTAGAAGTACTTCCTTAAGTTCTTGTTCCTGTGCTTTTTATAATTCTATGAAGTTGCCATGCAAGCATCTTTTTAATAAAAGAAGTGCAACAAATCATTCTTTTTACGATGAAGATATCTGCGATAATAGATGGACAAGGAATTATTATTATAAATCCCAGGTAATTTTTAAAGAACCGCTAAAGTTATGTGAGGCTATTAGTGATGTTCCTATTGAAACTCAGAAGAAACCTAAAAACGCAAGACTATTATTAGCAAACGAAAAGTTTCGAAAGGCATCTATTAGAGTTTCTAAATTGGCTGAACTTTTTTCAATATCATCGCAATTTAATTACGAAAGAAGAATGAGCCAGTTAGAACAAATAATTTATATATGGAGCAAAAAAGAAGAATTTTTAATCAAGGATAAGTTCTGAATATGAAAATTATGATGATGAAGATGAAATATAATCTATAATTTAAAAATCAAATAATATTATTACCCGGGTATATTATTTAAATTTGTGTTTATAATTTAGAAATAGTTAACTAGCCATCAACAAGTTCTGAACCTGACAAAGACGTGATATGTTCTGTCCAGAATGATGAGTGAAGTACGAGTCAGGTTAATCAGCCATCAACAAGTTCTGGACATGACCCTGCCACAAAAAAGTTTAAAGTTTCTGATATCAAATTGCCAACAAAAATTAAGTGCTGTGGAATACCGAAGGGTGCAACACAGACAACTATAGGTCTTCCAATCAGGGACCAGAACCGGAACCGAAAAGAACCGGTTTTGGAACCGGAACATTTATTTCCAAATACGAAAAACCGTAACCATAACCTTAACCTTAATTATAAAAAGGTTATTTAGGTTAGGGTAGACTAGTTATTTGGACTAGACTACTTAAATTAAATTAAAAATATTTATTTCATCAAATCATAATATTTCACAATACTATAAATATGAAATATTAATAGTTTGAAGTAGTACAACAATTAGTCCCCATCCATATTATTATTTAATTAATTATAAGTATATTATCATACATTCACGCATTTGATAACAATATGGCCGGGTGCCACTATCAACCCGACCATGGTCGGGTGTATACAGTATATATACAGCGAATATTATTTGCAAGAAATAAAAAAAAAACTATCAAGTCAATCAAATGTCCTCTGCAAGAATGCTTCAATGGAATAGTAGAAAAACAAAAAATCTATGATACACTTCCTGCTCAATTACATAAACAATATCCTGAAAGTGAAATGTGATAGGTCTAGTTCTCTATTAGTGAAGTAATATTTTACACTTAAATCAATCTTAACCAAAATTTGTTTTTCAATCATCATCAAACGATTTTCACTCATATATGATTTAAAAAAACAAAATGCCACAACATTATGTTCTAAATGATATGTCCAACCAACAGGCAAATCGATTGTAGGAACTATTTTAACAAAATCTTCAAATATTTCCTAAAGTAAATTGTTTAATTAATAACACCACAAATTATTATATGAACATAGGTATGCTCATGTGGGATATCTATATACATGTTTAGCAAAAATGAAAAATCAGATACTAACAATTTTAACATTTTCTTCTGGATATCTACACAAAGCTACATTTGATGATAATTTTGAGGTGTGACTGGGTGAAGTTTCAAAAATAGAAGGAACTGCTCCAAAATTCAGTTCTGGCCGTGAACGTAGAGCCCAAGACTAGATATGAGTATTAAGTAATTGTGTTAAATTATTACATACAAGTAATTTG
>WHPZ01589565.1:0-17815 GCA_016617965.1 Macrosiphum rosae
ATTAGCAATATTAGCATCATTAGTTAGTATATACTCGGGCCGTCATAAAAGCGCTTCTGGGCGGCGACCAAAATTCGTCCGTGCATTCCCGTGTATTTACGGCGGCAACTGTAACTAGTGGGAAAAATACATCGGAGCTTAATCAGTTGGATGCGCGAAGGAGTAGCGCTCTTAGAGTGGCCCGACTATAGGTAGGTAGCTTTTTGGAAGATCCGAAATAATGTGTCTAGAACTCTGGTGTTGTAAAGTTGTATTGGTCGTATAGTCTCTACTATCTTACATAGTGTTTTTTGATTAAGTAAAAAATTAATACATTCTGTATAATTATTTTTAATGTTTAAAATTTATACTTTTTTTATCATAATGTTGCAAATAATAAAATAATACGTATGAAGAACACAGAAAACAATAACTTTTGAGCTAATAAATATTCCTATTATTAATAATATTATACTATTCTCCTACAATCCTACTCCGTGAGTATCGTCAAAATATTACTACTTCATCATATCGATAACGATTTACTCTGTACTATGGCTAAATTATTCATAGACCTTATACTCGTAGTCTATGAAATTATTAGATATCGTTTTTCAAATATGAAATAACTGATGATAGAAATAATATTAAATATTAATATTATACATGTGCAGTATAGAATAATACATTTATAGATTTATATTTGTTAATGTAAAATGTCAATGTGTTTCACGGTATTTAGATGATAAATACAAATCTCGGGGCCCTTTAATAAGCGGACCATTTGTCCTTCCCTAGCGCCGGCACTAACAGATTATAATATGAATTAAAACTATTTTAATGTATAAATAAATTATTATGCTTTGGCTGCTACCAGATTGAAATATCCCCAAAAAATCTATATACCTACCTAGTCTAATGATATACCATTAACATAATTTTTCCATTGATATTTGATTTAAATACTATGGATTACTCACCGGCCGGTTTTTCAGTGTCATGAAATATCTACCGGGAGTAAATATTTCATATTTTCATGACACCAGACACCGAGAAACCGGGCAGTGAGCAACCTATAGTACCTATTTATAATCAATGATATTACCAACTAACAAGTTAACGTATATTACCAATTTAATCACAATGTCACCTTTATACTTTATTAATGTGGTCTATATGAACATTAATTGTTAAAAAATAGAATTAAAAATGGTGGGTAAGTGGATGTCGTTCTGCTGTACAGTATGTTACAAGTGGCAAGTGGATAAATGTATAATGGATTGTATTTAACTTGAATTTAATGATGTAATACCATTGTATAAGAATAACGATTTTGAGCTGAGACTGTTTGTCAGTCTAGATATTTTTATATTGTTATTATTTATTATAATTTATAACCTTTAAGTTGAATTAATATTAAAATATTATTTTATTCTTTTCTATGGTGATACACAAAGCGTTAGATATTAAAATCACATTTTTAGCGGTTTTTTCGTAATTTTTCGGTGGTTTTTCCCGTGGCATTAAATAACTATTGAGAAAATCGAAAAATGACCTCCCTAAAGTACCATTTTGATCCAATTTGCTAAAAGATAAGGTACTATATGTTGAAATCGAAGCACTCCTTCTGGTAGAAATTTCGTAGACAGGATAAAAAAAAAAAAAATAAACACCATTATAAAACCACTAGCTTCCTCGCTCTGCTCAGAATCTAAAATATATATTTTTGATCAAATTTGTTGGTGTTGAAGCAGAAGCTGTCATTAACAAAACTATTTTAATACAATAATTACTGTCGAAGTACACAGATATACACAAGTTAAGGTAAATAATAATAAGATCGGATATATATAATAATATAATAATAAGTATAATGATAAGATGTACAATAGTGTTACGAGGCGTAGTATAAATCATCGACTAACTATGTATACCCGGCTACACTACACAAGACATATTATATGCTGTAGTATTATAAAAATGTATAGTCAGCTTCTGCTGAACTACAGTTTGGATATATTACTTATACACTACATTATATAGGGTGTTTTGCTTATAATTCCAACACTTTCCCTTAAAAAATATACCTTATACATCAATATTTATAAATTATAACTCCTAACATCTCCCTTAGCTCATTGAACCGCGTTCGTGGAGTTGGCTTTGTCATAATGTCCGCAATCTGCTCCTTGCTGGATATGTACTCCAATGAAAACAATCCCTCATTGAACTTGTCTCTTATATAGTGGTAGCGAACATCTATGTGCTTTGTTATTCTATGAAACTCTGGATTTTTTACGAGTTTAATCGCACTTTGATTGTCTCCATACATTGTTGGCAGCATTTTTGGCTAGTCCAGCAATTTACCTAAAAACAATTTTAACCAAGTTAATTCTTGTACTGCTTGACTTAAAGCTATGTACTCTGATTCAGTTGTGCTAAGGCTAACACACTGTTGACAACGTGAACTCCATGCTATACTTCCAGATCCTAATGTAAATACTGACCCTGATGTTGACCTTCTTGTATCCAAGTCACCTGCCTATTCAGCATCATTGTATCCCTTTAACATGCGTTTTTTTGTCTAGAACTAAATTTCAATCCAAAATTAATAGTTCCCTTTAAATATTTTAAAATTCGTTTCACTGCTGTCCAGTATTGTTCCTTTGGATCCTCGATGTAACTACTGACTAGATTTACTGAAAAAGTTATGTCTGGTCTTGTAATCTGACTGAGATATAATAAGCTTCCGACTGCTGTACTATATGGGACTTTACTAGTAAGATTAGTATTTTGTTGCTTTTCATCTAATGAATGTTGAGGGTCTGTTAGTATTTGAACTGGATTTGCTTCAGTCATATTGAACTTCTATAATATTCTTTTACAATACAACCTTTGGTGCATTACAATTGATCCATCAGATTTTTGCTCAATTTCTATACCTAAAAATTGATTCAATTCTCCTTCGGTAATACTGAAATGTTGTCTCAAATATTCCATTAAAGCATTTACATCCTCACTCGATGTAGCTGCAAATTACCATCATCAACAAATATAGCGACGATAAATACTTCGTTATTTTCTCTATTAACAAAAACACAGGGATCTGATTTTGTTTCTAATATATTAAAGTTAAGAAGAAATGTTTTGAACTTTATGTTCCAACATCGTGGTGACTGCTTTAGACCATATAAACTGCGTTGAAGTCTGTAAACCATTTCAGTACCATCGTTGAACCCTTCTGGTTGTCTCATTTTAATTTCTTCGTCCAAATCTCCATATAAAAACGCTGTTTGAACGTCAAATTGTCGAAGTTGTAATTTTTCTGCTGCTGATATAGCTAATATAGACCGAATTCAATCGAACTTTACTACAGACCTAAAAGTTTCATTAAAATCAATACCGAATATTTGACTATAACTTTTTGCTACTAGCCTAGCCTTGTATCGATCAACATGTCCATGAACATTGTATTTTGTTTTTATACCCAACCACAATTTACAATAGTTCTGTCCTTATTTAACTTTACGAGAGACCATGTTCCGTTTTGTTCAAGAGATTCCATTTCGTTGTTCATGGCTTCCATCCATTTTTCTGAACTTTGTGACTCCACAGCTTCCTTGAAATTCACTGGATCGAATTCGACTACGAAAAAGGCTGAATTATCATAACGTAATCGTTTCTTAATATTACTTCTGTCTCACAAGTTGTACACGTTGAAATTTGACCCATTTCCTTGTTCATGTTCTTTATTTTCATTTTCATCTACACTTATTGGTTCAAATTTATTTTCCATGACTTCATCTCCTGGTTTATTGCTGTGTTCTAATGAGCAGTAATTGTATAAGCTAAGAACATCAATGTTATAACTATCATTTAAATTATTAGAACATTCTACAAGTTGGTCATTTACAACATTTCCATCTTTGAAAATTATGTCTCTACTAAGTGACACCTCGTTATTTTCTTTATACCAAATACTGAAATACGATACCCTTTTGAAGTTTCTGAATATCCAACAAAGTATCCTTTTCAGCTTTTTGCATCCCACTTTTTTCGTCGTTGTTTTGGAACTAAACTATATGAATTTATTCCAAATTCTACGAACTTTTCTATTTTAGGAAGTTTATCAAACCATAATTCGTATGGAGTTTTACATACTTTCCCCGGATTATCAGTATAATTTAATGAGAACACTACTGTATTGACTGCTTCTGCCCACAGTGATTTTGGAAAATTCTTGTTATATATCATTGTTCTAGCTGCCTCACAAATAGTCCTCATTGAACGTTCAGCTCTTCCATTTTGTTCAGGAGTATAAGGTACACTTGTTTCATGCTTTATACCAAGATGATTTAGAATTGATTGAACTTGGGAATTCTTATACTCTAATCCCCAATCACTTCTAATAGTTTTAATAACGTTTTTTGTATGAGCTTTAACCATACTCAAAAAAAAATTAAGTTTTTCTTTAACCTCAGATTTATGTTTCATAAAATTTTTATAAGTATATTTAGAATAATCATCTTTAAATATAATGAAATAATATCTTTTACCTCCTAATGAATTCTCTTCCATGAGTTAAGTTAGGTTCAGTAGTCATTGTTTCGCTCTAAGTGAACGTCTCCTTATGCTGTTTGCCATAGATGCATGGTTCACAGAATAACTGTCCTTGTATATCTGTAAATTGTATTTCATTGTGTTTTAAATACTCACGAACATGTTTGACATTCTGATGACATATTATTTTTTGCCAGTGTTGTAATGTTAATTTCTTAACTGCAACGTTAGCACAGTGGCCAATTTCCTGTGAAATATCTGTTTTGATTAGCATTGTAAACAATTTATTCTCACGAACACCGACTGCAGTTCCATGATTATTAATTTTAAGTGTACAACCTTTACTGTCTGTCACCGTTGTAATTCCTTTATCAAGGCATGCCCCTCAAGAAAATAAATTTAACTTTAGATCAGGTGCATATAAAACATTTTCTGAGTAGCCTTTTATCCACTTATTGTCAACATAAGTACGAATATTTATGTTACCTTTTCCGACTGCCATAATATGCTTACCATCTCCAATACGTACAGGGGCATGCACATCTAAATGTTTATAATCGACGAACCATTCTTTTCGATTTGTCGAGTCTACATACCATTTGTCTGAGTCGTCGATTTCTTCAATTTTTCTTTGTACACCAATAAGCGCCAAACCGGAAGTTGATTTCTCTTCTTCTTGTGCCTTTTTGAAAATCCTGCAGTCCCTTTTCCATTGTCCTAGTTTTTTTTTACAGTGATTGCATTTTCCTGGTTTTGTATTATCATTTTTGTTCAGGTATTTTTGAATTTTATTATACTTGCCTTTGTATCCAGTCAAAGCACTAATTTCAGCACTATCGTCAAGGACCTCCTGTCCTTGCACTTGTCGTGTTTCTTCCACCATCAATCGAGGGGTTAACTGTTCTAGCGTTCTATTTGCACTATTCATTGAGTATGGGACTCAATGAATAGTATCCATGCGCTGTAGAAGTGCCTATAGCTATCAGGTAATGTCATCAACATTTTTGTAATCAGCATTGATTCTGAGATAGGTTCTCCCAATTGTTTTAGTTGTCTACTTAGATTTTCTAATTTTGAAATATGACCGGCTATATTGTCTTTTGAATCCATTGTATAACGATAGAACTTTTGTTGTACTATTGTTATGCTTGTGATCGACATCTGTTAGTACATACAAAGTAATTTGTTCCACATATTATCATTTGCTGTGTCACAGTTCATAATGTATTGTAGAGGATGTTCATCTAACGATTAACAAATATAAATCTATAAATTTATTATTCTATACTGCACATGTATAATATTAATATTTAATATTATTTCTATCATCAGTTATTTCATATTTGAAAAACGATATCTAATAATTGCATAGACTACGAGTATAAGGTCTATGAATAATTTAGCCATAGTACAGAGTAAATCGTTATCGATATGATGAAGGAGTAATATTTTGACGATACTCACGGAGTAGGATTGTAGGAGAATAGTATAATTATTAATAATAGAAATATTTATTAGCTCAAAAGTTATTGTTTTCTCTGTTCTTCATACGTATTATTTTATTATTTGCAACATTATGATAAAAAAAGTATTATACCTACTGGTTTATTTTTACCGAGGGTAAAATAAACCTAGGATATTTTTACCATGAGCATATATATATTATTATATATAAAATATACAATTATAATGTATAATAAGTAATAACACTGTTGAGTTGTTTCTGTGTCGGGTGCACGGATACGTTACAATCTGTATTTGTACGTCATTGATGTGCAAAGTCAACAAAACGATATATACATTGCGAATATTCAAACATCGTTCGCCTACCTATGTATGTCAATATGCATTAGAAATATTTCTTGTCCACCAATAGGAGCTTAGTACGTTTTACACGTAGGTATCATCATATTTATACTTCTTAATAATAAACGGAAAATACCATGTCTCGATTCAAAGATGTGTTTATAATAATATTATAGTTTATAATCGACCACTATGGTCCACGCATAGTCGGATTTAATTTTATTGGCAAATTTCCGTTTTATGAAAGCAAGGTGTATTGAGTATTGGCACACCTTGTAGAAAAGAATTAACCGACAGTAATTCGTTTTTGAATTACAGCAAAAAAAACAACATCGATGATATTGACAAAAACTGGTTTTGCGTAAATATTCCTGTATCTCTTATAATTTGTTGTTGTTTTTTTCGATTATTTTGTAAATAACTGAGATTTTTTTCTTTCGACCTCACAAAGTAACCACTACAAATACAATTTTATATCTGAAACGACGGAAACCTCTCGCAAAGTTGAAGGTTTTCAAAAAGCCAAAAGATGAAAGACACAAAATAAAAACACACAAATCATTGTAAAACCAATGCATTATATTATTTAACAGGTCGCTCACTCGCTCATATTCTAAAATCAATTATAATCAACAGACAGCCACATTGAAAAATAAGAAAAAAGTATGGTTAAGTTTACAGTAGGTACCTATATCATGATAGAAACCTGTAATGCCTGGTCTATAACGTATACATAGTACCTAATATTATGTATTCATTGTACATATATTATTATGCTACTGCAATGAGACTATTATATTATAGTATTGGATATCTAAGTATCTAACGGGCGATGTATTGTGTGAGTGGAATAGTATACCAAGTATTTAAAAAAAAAAATGTCCTTATTTACTAATAGTTCATGAGCAATTATGAATAAACACCATAATTTATATGCTATCTGCTATCTCCAATGAATTTGCGATCACTATTCTTCGCGCTCTACTGTAAACAATAAAATAATTTTTATATTATCATCGAACGTATATAATTTGATTTGAGTTTGTTTGAACCGACAGATAATATAGATAGGTTATAAATAATATTATTTATAATCAATGTTTATTATAATATATAGGTTATATTATAGATTTATAGGTATTTTGTACTAACGTCAGTGTACGCGATCGGCAGACCGTAAAATAATTACCGAACAGGACTCTGCGTATATATTGGTATATTAGTACCTATGTGTACCCTAAACCCTAAACAAATAATACTCGAACATTGAATGAATACTCGTAATACATAAAACAGCACACGATGAATCATATTATTATAAGCTTATAAAATACTTCTGTAGCCTGTGGGACGTGTGTACCTATTCAAAAAAAAAAATAATATATAACTTATACCTACCTATACTGTAGTAGTGTAGTGTTAGACACTTAGACATGATATAATATAAGGAATATCATTTTGCAAAATGAACTAATATAAATTATCGAAAAAGCACCTTTAAAATAGTATATTATATTAGGAGGGGACTTCATAGCCCCTTCAGGCCATCTCTCATCTCGTACCACTCATGATCGCATAGATGCATAAAACCTTATTATATTATATCGTATACATCTTGTTGATATCGGTACATCATATATTCATATTATATTAATATCGATTATCGTTATAGCGAAGACACGTATTACGTATAATATGTATATAATACAATAATGATATGTTATATACTATATAATAATATTATGCTATATAGGTATTATACGAGTAGTACGACTTTTGCAGTTTCGCACACGATTGTCGGAATGAAGAACGTGTCGTGGGAACGTACGATGGGTATGTATAGGTATACCGACCTACCTATCTGTACATAACACGCTCCAATAATACCTAATATAATACAATATAAATTTCTCTTCGCTCGTACACTACTTTTTACTCGGACGAATTAACGGACCTACGGCGTTGACGAACCGAATGCACATTCGTATATGTATGGCTATACTATAATATAATATAGCCTATAATAATAATAATATGACGTGAATAAGTACCTACGTGTACGTTTACGTAATAACATAATGATATTGTATTACGTTATGACCTGCGACGTTGATCTAAGATGACAAAAAAAAATTTAAACTTGATGTTTACTATATCCGACATTTTAATATTTATCCAGATAAAACACAATTATTAAGGTATGAGTAGGTTTATTCCTAGCTTTTCCTCTGGGCATTTAAATTTTTGTTTGAAACTAATGTAGCAACATAATAATATTATAACATTATAATAACGAACAATAACGGCCAACACTTTTAGGTACGGGTATTTCTATATACGGGCACTATACGTCGTGTGCTCTACGGTTCTTTCGCAATTTGATTTATATTAATTACTTCGTTACATTATTAGGTGTACCTATACAATAATAGACCAGACAACAATTATCATTTTGTCATAGGCATAATAATATCCCACAAAAATTTCCTCGTTATTATGATGACTTTTTTCTATTTATATTCAGCAGTAGCCAGTAGACAGTAGAGTGTTTGTAGTTTGGACTTGAATTATAGCGTATTTTTAAACAAATCTCGGACGTGCAGGTGTTTAGTTACTGTTTAGTGTTATAATAATATAACGCATTGTTATTGGTATTTAAATTTATACACTTATTTACGTATATTGTTTTAGACGTGCGAATTTGTCGCTTTTCGAAGTTTATAAACGACTCCCTCACGTTGGAATCCGTGAGGGCGCGCGCATAAACGACAGAGGGTCGCATGGTTGGTATATATATTATATTATTAATAAAGCTTAGCTGTTTATGAGGGGAGGAAAGTCCCCGTACAGTGTCCTCCTTTTTGCGAATTCGGTTGAATAACACGCAAAATACTGGACGAGTATACCGAACAACCAGCGGCCCGCAGGGACCGAGCGGGGCACGTGTTTGGAAACTAAACTATGTACATTATAATGCATCGCTTCCGAGTACATTTTAAAGCACTTTGCAACACCGCATTGTCACGTCACGTCTCGTGTTAGGTCTGTCCTGTAATATATTACTTACAGAGTACGCAATGCCGAAATCAAAATATTTTGAGAATTTCAAAATTACTTTTGTGGAGAGCTAGACATAATATTGGCACGGATGGGGTGTGGCATCCTCAATATTCGTTGACGACTAGCCGGACTATGTACTTTAGTATTGTTTCCGTTAATAATACGTTGATCTATTTATATAATATTATCAAATAATATAAGAAAAGTGATTTTTTTATAATTTATTTTGTTTTCAACTCAATGAATCTAGGGTTATACTTAAGAGTTAAGACTGCTGTTCAGTGTTCATGGAGTGCAGCATGATATAAACAACATGGTATATGATCGCAAAAGTCCAGATATGGTCCAAGTCCACGCAGTACGTCACTTGCTTACCCGTATTATCATATTGTCATTAAATTATTATTACTATACACTACGCCATATCACGTGCTTACCGAAGGATCTGACCGTCAAAAAGTTACGATCATACCTTGTTTTCATGGAGTGCAGTACGAGATGTGGCTCCCGAGTTTCTGAAATCACCAAATCGTTTTCAAACGATGGCTAAAACGCCTGAAACACGGAAACTAATAATATCAAGAATTCACGAATGAACAATATAATTACAGTGACATGCGCTACATTGCTTGAAACCGACTTTCAGTACTTTTATTATGTCATCATAGGCAGAAATCCATTACAATTTCAAGGGGCCCTTACATTTTTAACATCAATGTGAAGCCTCTATAAGCATCACCCTTTGACTTCCACCTATATAATATATGGAGTTTGGAATACAGTATTTTTATAATTTATATTACTGTATTAGCCTAACCTAATGTGCCTATACATATATTATACTAACCGACACCCGTTGGCAATGTTGACTCAAAGTTTGAAATTGTCAGTATAGCTAAGGCGTAAATAGAGTTCTCAAAATATTGAGCCCTAAAGGTTTCGAATATGATACAATTCAAAACAATCACAAATTAATATATTATAATAAACACATACGCCGTTATATCAAAGCTGATTTGATAGGTAATTTAATAAATTAACTGTTTAATATGTGAAAATAATAACATGTTAACATGCATGAATAAAATAAACTTTGTAGGAATAAAATATTGTTAAATTAAACATTTTAGTTGATACCTATTAGGTAGCTGTTGAGAGTCAGTATTCATTGATAGATTTATTTGAGTATCGTCTTTATCAGTGACTGAATTTGTACAGTTTTTAATTCTTAAATGCTAAACATAATAATCAATAACAGACATCAGTCTAAAAGTTAAATGAATAATTCACAAAAAACACAGTGAATTAAATGTACAAAATATAATACGATTGTCTTTATATTGTCAGATGTCACTTTAATACTCTATATTGTAGAATTCAATGGGGTCTTGGGATGTAGAAAATATTTTTTAAAGGTCTATACTTTTATTAACAATACAAGATTCATTTTGACACAACAAAACAAAAATTACTATAATAATTCCAATAACTTTAATAATCGAATAATGTAATTAAATGCATCAATACCAAGTTGCATAAAAAAATTTTCATTTAATGGTTCGCTGAAATTCAATCTACCAATCATATTTAAGCAATCTGCACTTATTCACGCCAATTGATTCATTAAATATGATTAGTGATTGATTACAATATGAAACCCAGCATTAAATACTTTTATTTATTGAGTATTTGAGCATAGACTATAAAGTATATATCCTAAGTAAGATATCTTAAGGAGGGCTTGAGATTTCCCCGAGAGAGCTACACCCTTCTAAGCCTCCACCTATATATTTTATATGTCGCACGTGTACGGTTATTATATTATTCTGCAGTATAAATTTCTGCTGTATATAAACCCCGCGAACCACACATACTTGGCCCGTCCTCTTCACGAACGATGTGTATCAGACGCCATTACTATAATATTGTACGCACTTGCGAGCCCTCAGGCCAGTGGCGTTCTCGGAAAAACGAGCAACGGTTTGATTGGGAATCGATCGGCACGACGGACGCGGAAAAAATGCCACCGCGTTTTCGTCAGGCTGACTGACGACGGTAATTATACCACGGTTATCCGCTCGCGAATAAAAAGCGTACGATGTGCACCTCATGTGGTCTCCGAATTTATACCGCGGTCGACGTGACCACCGTTCTGGCGAGATGGTAACCACGATAATTTCCGCGTCGTTGGTTACTGGTTAGGAACGATGGAAAAAACGCGGTCGTCGCCGGCCTCTTTATCCGCGTCTGCCGTTCGATTCTCGCCGAAGTCGTTGAGTCAGGGTAAGATGCACGTCTGTATACAAAATATGTCCTAAAAAATATTTCAAAAATGGTCAGAACACTTTATTATAGTATACTTAAGACTTCAAAGTATCACAATTCGGAAAAATTCTTAAGTTGACTATTTGAGTATAACAGTGTGTTGAATGAGCTGAAAAATCGCGCTGTACAATATAATAATATGCTGTACCTAAATATCAGTGAGTACGTCTTGTTTGAGTTAAATTTTAGTAAGTATAGGGTAATAAACTATTTTGTTGGGTGGTACTTTTAAGAATATTAGAAAACTTTGCCAAACATTTTACCTATCATATCGTCGATTGATAAGCGGCGAAATTGAAATAATTATACTTGCATTATTACGCTGACCAAAACAGGTACCGAGCGGTTAAAAGTCGTTTTTTCTTAGTTATCAGCGATCGTAGCAGCAATGCGGTTATTGATTGTATACGGCTCTTTATTACATTCTATAATAATATGTTTTGTATCTGCTCAAAGTTGTTGTCGATGCTATTCGTTGTAGGTACTCAATTATAAAATAATGGCATAGTGTATAAATTAATTGTACCTACGTTTTTTAAACAAACGCTGTTTTACAAGAAAAGAAAAAAAAGTCCGACCGGTTGCGGTCGATGCGATTTTATTTTCGATAAGACTCGAAACCGCACGCAGCTCCGTAGGACCGTTGTAATGATGACCCGTAATCGTACCGGTCGTTCGAAATTCGATTAGAACGTATATGATATTATTATTATATGCCATTTAGTGATTCGTCTTTATGAGAATTTCTCCTATAATATGGGTACAGGTCACAGGGTGATCCTTAAGACACTCATTATTTCGGAAAATCCGACGTCTTTATAAAATATTTATTTTACTACATTTTACAAGTCGTTAAAAAACAATATTTTTGAAAAAAAATTAAAAATTTCACTATTTTTACGGTTATTGTTTTTCATGTTATTTTTACTCTTTTTGTATAAGAACACATTTTTAATTTCAAATGCCGAAGCATAATATAATTTGGATTATTTTGATCTATAAAAATCAAATTTCGGTCAAGTAATTTATTAGTACTTATATACCTAAGTATTTAAAGTCATGATAATCGGAGTTGTAATGTACCGATATTTTGTAGAGTACTCCTGTTCCTGTACCACACCACTCGGCTCATTAAAGCTTTAAATAATTATAACTCATCAACTATTCCTCCAAAGTTTGATTTTTATATACCTACTTAAGTTTAACACCAAAGCTAAGTGTCACTTAACTAATTCAAGAAATCCACGTTTTTTTTTAACCTTTATCCTATATAATTACTGTACAAAATTGTATGGATTGTGTATGTGCTTTTGCGAAATTAAATATAAAAAAAAAGGTGCTCGGTTGTACAGTAGGTTACAAGTGAGTCACTGTATATATACATTATAATGGATGGTATTAAATTAGAATTTAATTATATAATATCGTTGTATAAGAAAAATGATTCTGAGCGGAGACGGTATGTCAGTCTAGGTTTAAGACAAATTATATACATATCTAAGATATTTTAAAAAATATTGACCTATTTAGGTACCTATAATAAATTCGAAATATATCACAATATCCATTAGGTACTTATAACGCGTTATACATCAACAACAAACCCTGATACTATCATAGATATATAATAGCGTACTTTGGAAGTTTCAAGTACCCACGAATAATATTATACAATCACAACAAAATAAATAAAATAGTTATTCTAGGTTTTTTATTATGTAATTTCGTAAAATGACTAATGACTATAAAAATAAACTATGTTTATGTATTTTTTTAGATTTTTTGGTAACAGAATTGACTACTTAAATGAAATCTTGTTTTAAATTTTCAATCCTTAGATATAAAAGTTGAACAATTTATACATTTTTAACTACAAAATAATTATTCAATTTTTAAATTTGATAAATTTTGTCAAAATTTGATCTTTAAATGCTTATAAAAAAAAAATTGTGCCAATGTATTTTAAATATTTTTCAACTGCTATTGCAACTAATATATCGGGAATCTTGTATTAAATTTTTACACTTTTTGACCCAACAGATAAAACTTTATTGATATTCATAGAAAAAAAAAATATTAAAATTGAAAACTGACAATGCTCGTAAACAGCTCAAAACCGGTCTAAATTGTTTGAAAATGTTTTCATGTATAGAAAAGGCTAATATAAACATTCAGTAAAAATGTCATGTATTTACGATCATATGTTTTAGATTTATACCAAAAGCCAAAATTGATTTTGTCAAAAACCAATTATGCGTAAAAATTCCCGTTTTTCCTTAATTTGTATGTTGTTTTTCTCGGCGCTTGTGAAAACTATTGGGAATTTTAAAATTTGACCTCCCGAATGCACCAACTAGATTCACTTTCTCATCGAACAAGATACTGTTGAAGAAAATCGAAGCAGTTTTACTGCCCCAAACCGCGATGGCAGACACAAAAATAAAAATTAAATTTAAAAAAAAACACTTTTTTAGAAAAATGTTGTTTGACGCTGTAAAAATAATTATGTAAAACAATATTTTCAAAAACGTTAGTAACTTTTTAAATATCGAATGTCTTACGTTAAATGGATCATCCGGTATATACCTACGAAACGACGACCACGAGAATAATAAATTGGACAAACTGGTTTTCGCGTGTATTTGTACTAGCTATACGTGATATATAGTGTCTATATGCTTTGTATTTAGTACAGCTGCTTCTGCAGTAGACGGCGTATACTGGGTTAGGTTAGTTTAGGTTAAATCGACTGTCTGGGCGGTATGATATCGGGTCGAACTTATTCGTAAGTACATAATATACAATACATATTATAATATATCGTACACTCTCCGATTGTCGAAAACCTTACTTGAGGATGAGTTATAAAACAATATCATAATGGTCGATTATAGTTACTAAAATATAGTATGTGTTATTATATCGATATCGTTACAGAGTGCATTTATTTTATGTGTGAGTACTTGTATTGCCTATAATGGCCTTATTGACTATTGGTGTCACCGTGTCAGTTACATTGTTGTTTTTAAAATAATTAACGAAACTTGAATGTTAAGTGTTAATGTGTATGACCGCCATCGCTACGTATCCATTAACAGGGTATGATGCGCAGGTATATTTATAATATACGTTTTGTCAATAGTAGTTAGGTAGCGATTTATCACATTGTCCGATATAAACTTTAAAAACCAATTCAAACGCGTCAATAAAGTATATATTGATTTTTTAACTCCAGTATTTACCCGATATAATAATTTACTGTTGTGCCCATCATCGGTTAGGTAAAAATGTAATAACATTTATCAAATTACCCTATCTACCATTAAATTAAATAAAACATGATTAGGTACTATATTAACAAAAAATATAAATAAGTTTATTAATGTGTGGTGTGGAGGGAGAACCCTCTATAATCTATAAGTCATGGGTAGTACCTATACTATAGACATTTTAATCACCATCCCCCCATCCCCTGTCACCCCAGCCACGTGGTCGAGCTTCAGTTACACCACTGTATTATTAGCGTAAAAATCGCTTGAGTGGTTCCGTATATAAACGTGCGGAGGGGATGTCGTTTTGGATTGTGTTTAATATTTTGAATCAATTCGGTGCCTACAAATATTATTTTATATTATATAATAATTTACGTGAGCATCCTATTTCCTCGTGCATGAACATTAAAGGCACAAAATCGCGAGAAAACATAGAAATGCATACCGACATACAATTATTATGTTGTATTATATTATATTAATTTGTATATTATACTTCGACGTGGCCCGTGAGTCGTAACGGTAGATTTCGTGCGAGGCAGGTTTTCACGAAAAGCGTATACCTGGCAACCCGGTTATACCTGTGACACATTGACACGTGCTGCAGCTATGGTGCAATATAATATTATTTTGTATGCTCCGACAACGGAGATAACCGATTACCAAACATAATAATCTAATAACACTATACGAGGCGTGTTTAATATTCTCTTGCGAGTGACGTCAATCCCATATTATCATCGACACGATCGACTCGGTGTAATGAACGTCTCTGCTATTAAAACGAGTGCAGCTGCACTACAATATATAGACGTTGTGCACGGTAAAGCCGCGACCGATATATCGCATCGTTTGAAAAAAAAACCGATTTAAACGCTCGCTACGAAATTTTCTAAAACATTTTAAATAGGTAACCATAATAACTATCGAACGCTTGAAATTTTAAAAATAAATGCTGATCAGAGTTTTTCCTTTTTCTCGTCCTCGTACACTTTAGATTTTAGATAAAAAAAAAAAAAACCGCTGCAACGATCGCCCGTCTGTATTTACGGCGGCGATAAACCCGGGACGTGGGAATATTTTTATCCGTCGGCAATGCGACCGACAATGACAACAACGTACGGGCCGCGGGAATATTATTATGACATTATATTTCGGCAACCGATTTTATTATTACCTATACGTTCGATAATATTGTTTGGCGCATTGTTATAGATGGTTTTTAATTTTTAATATCACTAGGGAAGGCCAAACGGTTACGAAAACGGCCGATGTTTAAGAAAATAATTTATAAATATTAGAAAAAATGATCCAGTCTCCAGTTTTCGAACTCCTTTCGCCGCCCCCAGTCCGCCGTCGAAACTCGGGGGCTGTTGAAAAACAACACAACCACCCCAATCACTCGAACCAAATGCGATTTTCCGGCGCGTTCTTCGAGAGGTTTTCGGATCGCCATAGCAACGACGCGCAACGCTACCGCCGGTCGTGCTGCGCCGTCGCGATAAGGGTCGGCGGCGCCGCGTCAGTCCGCGCGTTACGCCGGCACTCGGCAGAGTATGTCCGTCCGCCGGTCGTCGCGGTCCCCGTTTACCGTCGCGTCGTGCAGTCGTGCTTTTCGCCCGGAAAAAACGTGGAAAATCGAAGCTCGTGGTCCCGTACATTTTGTCGGAAGGAAGTCGGAACGTTTTCTTCACTCTTCGCCGCCGGAACAACAACGCGCGAGTCCGATGTAGAAACGATTACGTCCACCGATGCTGCAACTGTTCCCCGACCACGATGATGTTGTCCAGGCAGACGACGACGCGCTCAGCACCGTCCACCAGCCGTACCGGCACGGCCGACGCACCGGAACCGTCGTAAGTGCGAATTATGTTGCATAAATTACATTATGATATTATATTAGGTATCAAATGCACAGCTGGGGGGAGGGGAGTTAGCAGCTCGTCACAAAACAATATAATATTATATTTGAAAATACCTAAGCCACGGCAAATGTTTTCTTCGACGAGGCATTACATTGGCCGAGAACGATTCGATTCAAGACTGTTTCTAAAATTTGGCAAATGCTTATATAGGTAGATTTGTTGTACCATTTAAAGAGTGTCCTGCGTGATGCCGATACCAACTATTTTTTTTCAAACGAGAACCAATTTTTTTTAGCGTAAATTATTAAGCTTATTTTGTGCTTATTGATCTAAATAATTTAAAATCTGATCCTTGAGTATGTTTAAAAAATCCAATAATCAGAGTTTTAATTTTGAATGAATACATTATTAAAGGAAACTTTGGGGTGGGTGTGTGCCACGTGCATGATAGTGAATCATACTGCCATACTGGATAGATAGGTAGGTACTATATAATAAATAAATGTTGATGTTAATTTATATTAATTACAACATGCCATCTGAAAATATACCAACTTAGTAGAATGCAGAAGGGTTTAGGGGAAATATCCATACAGTCACACAGATTCATATGGAGAAAATATGAAGGCTACAGAACCTTTTAAAAAACATTTGGTCCTTGTTGCGCCTAAGTAAGGTATTGCATACGGTATAACGTCGGTTAACTTGTCATTATAATAATATCGTAGTACTGTAGTAGGTATCGTACAATATAGTCAGTTAGTACTAGGACCGAGTCATAGAATTCTATGATTTGATATTGAAATTTTCTAGTTAGGTTAATTGAGCGGGCTAATTTTACATAAAGTAATTTAAATAACGTTTATCAATCGTATTTCATAATATTATATTTTATTATCTCGCCATCGTGTGCTGCTTCTAGCGGAAAAACGGTGAATTATTTTCGCG